>JAVYIG010011623.1:0-59310 GCA_035222895.1 Strongylocentrotus droebachiensis | reverse complement strand
CTAAAATAAGATCCTAGCTCCGCGCCTGCATTCAAATATATAGCTATGATGCTGACTAATTTGAAGAATTAATTCGTATATTTATGTCGTCGAGGAAAATGACCATTTTGCGCATACGCAAGTACTATAGATAGTCCATAGGAAAAACAATTTAGCCTTCGGCCCCAGGTTTATATGGTTGAATTTGTAGATATTGGACATTTAATTTTGTCGGTAATCGTTGGCCTCTACAACCCCCCCCCCCCCCCCCCCCCCCACTGAAAAAGGTCTAGCGACGCCCCTGGTCGTATGTTGATTATAAAATCGGGGTTCCACCGTTGCCCATGAGTAATTTTCTGCTTTCTGTATTACTTTCGCATTATGACTCACGAATAGCAAATGAAAAACATCATGTTAATCTGGAATGAAGATTACCCATTACACTCTTTCCCGATTTATCTTTAGTCATCGGACCCCAGCTACAGGAAAATTGAATTCAATGATGCCTTTGGGAAAGAATTCCTTATATTTTACAATAATACACATCATTACCTAGCCTCCCAAAATTCTCTCGAATAACCCCACTTCTAAAGGAACTACACAAGTTGCCAGTTCGCAAAAGAATTACATTCAAGATATTAATGATAGTCTACAAAGCTCTAAATGGTCAAACTCCTTGTTACGCTACTGAATTGTTGCATATCAAGTCTCAAACTCATGGTCGTAACCTTCGTAGTACACAAGACACATTTATGTTGCAAATAATCCCATATACAACCTAAGTAACCCTCGGGGACCGGTCATTTATCTGTGCTGCCCCTAGATTATGGAATAAATCACCACTAGAAATAAGGAAAGCCCTATCACTAGATAACTTAAAATCAAAACTGAAAACTCACTTGTTCATATAGTATGTACAGTGTATAGCACAGCATTTACGAGCTCTTGAAGCACAGTAGAATATATCCACTAATGCTATGGTCAAATTACCCTAAGGTAGCCTGCTCGGCGGCCGAGCGGCGAGTTTTTAACCAATTCTGCCCAGCGGCTGCCCGGCCACCGGGCGGCGGCCGCCCAGGCACCGCTCGTTTTTAGGGCATCGCTCGGTCGCCGCTGAAGTTTTAGCGCGGAGTTAAAATTTGGGCGGAGCCTGCTCATTTTTCACTCGCCGCCCAAAATACGCTCGGTGCCTGTGCGGTCGCCGCCCAGGCACCGACCTAATTGCTGGGCGATGCTTAATTCCAGCAGCGACCGAGCAGACTACTGATCGGTCGGTCGCTGCTCTGATTTGTGACCATAGCTATAGTTATTGCGCTTTACAAATGAATATTATTATATATTAGTATTATTATTATAAAAATACGAACCAGAAACAGGAATTCCTCAACAAACTGACATTTGTCAATGTGAACAATGAAATTAGGCGTAGTCTCAGTGAGACTTCTTTGAAATAAAGATTTCAAGAGATTAAAGCTCTTGGTCTTATCATAACCCTGAGGTAAAAAGAATATTTCATCATAATATAAATATCATATGTAAAATCCAGTGAATTCGTGAACAATACACTTCTATGTAGTTGAGTATTATTAATCTTATCGTAATTCCATTATGTTTTCTCGTTCAGGATGATTCCGATGAGCGTCAGGAGTACTTAATTACCCACACTGATTGAGCCACAGTGCAGCTGCAGCTGACACAGTGCATTACCTTGTACCTGACATCATTTTTGTTCTCACATTGGATGAGTTCCAGTGATGACTACACACTACCCTGTCAAGTTGACATGCTCCATTGTCTCATACCTCATATATACCTGATCTACTTCCTGGTATTTATTAACCCATTTCCTACTGGAACGGGTTATGTTTGTATTAAAGCTATGGGGAATATGTTTCATCAGTAGTCAACATGTTAACTTCCAGGAGAAATTAAGTTAAAAGTATTTCATCTACATGTTTAGATAATGTAGGCCCCTGCTAACCAGCTTTATGCATTGTCATTGGTAATTATGTTATTGAATGTAACTCCTGCCTCATTTCGGCATCGTACTTGGAATAATATCACTCCTTATTACAGTTTTTAAAGTTTTCTAAGCAGCAAGTTGTTTTACATTTAGATATAAATATTTATGTACAAATGTGTTGTTTGCACAGTGTAATGATGATCGACGATGTAGATTCATAAAAACCCGGCTGTTTTTGAAATTTTGGAAACATACGAATTTGGGTTGTTTCCAAAGTTTAATATTGGTTTAGGTATACATTTCTTTCATTATTTTTTCATTATTTGTTTTTCCTTTTCAAAATAATTGAAAAGCTATTTTAATTTTGAATATAACTTAAATTTGCAATGGGACTATTTCCCTAATCTTAGTACAAACATGATACTTGTATATGAGATGATCTTGATGGCGAAATATTGCACAAAATGCATGCTTATACTATTGTGGATCTTTAAACATATGTTATTTCAGACGCCCTCAACGCTAAGTAACCCCATCCCCCCCCCCCATTCGATTGGGGGAGAGATGAAGGAAAAGGAAACAGGACGTGAAATAATACATGTAATAATAATAATAATACTACAGCATTAGTTTTGCGCCATCGATCTAGTAAACTATTCTGAGGCGCAGAGGGAGATTATTACCCTGGCTTTAGCACGGCTGCCATTAAGGCGCTATAGCATTTCAAGGAATTATTTCATGCCAATTTACATCACCTGGGTTGAGTGTGGCAAATGTAGATCAAAGTCTTGCCAAATGACTTTAGTGCCGCGTCGGGACTCGAACCGCGGACCTTGTGATTGACAGTCCACTCGACCACGACACCTCTACATGTAGTATGTTTTCGGGCAACAAGCCCTCCCGATTTTGTCTCATTTTACTCGGTTGTGTTCATAATACCACGATCTATTTGTTAATGGCCTTGTATTACGTTTGCTATTATTCGTTATATCCTCGGAGCATTTATATCATAATAATGCAATTTATGTCAGTACTTCACATCACCATTTAAATTGGACACAGTATACACGTTGAGTCCCATGGAATGCATGTAGCTGTATCCAGATGTACCCAGACTCATATGCGATTTCGTTATTGCCTTCTGATTTAATATTTTTCGAATAACGGAATCTTTATTATATAAATCCTATCATCTTATTGTATTATATACTTTTGTGTTTTATAATTTACAGGTTTTTTTTTGCTATTTTTTCGTTTTTTGGAAAAATATGTGATAATTTTGTTATCCTATTTCCTTAATTAATAAATGAATAAATAGTTTATAATTTTCTTATCATATGCATGTATTTCTTATCAGCTAAATGTCAATTATGTATCTCATTGTAATCAATCAATGTATAATTCATTTCAGTATGTTGTAAACTATTTTCATATGTATTGTTTAATGCTATTGTATGTGTTAAACTGTTGTATATTCAACCTGCTTTTTATTTATGTGCAATGGACCTTGTGGCAGATTAGCCTTGTGCTAAACAAGTTATCCAATAAAGTCTACTACTACTACTACTACTACTGTATTGTAAAAATGTACATATCTTTATTTGAACCAACTTTTGTATTATATGTACTTTATATGTATACATTTATATACGTACACACATTATATTATTCATTATTTCGACAACTACACCTTGGATTGCTACTAGAGCAGCACTATTTATTGTAAATAGGCTTGTGTGACGAAAGAATTTACGAAGTTCATACAAAAGATGCATATATGTGTTGGAAGATTAATTAATTATGTCTAATAGTAATTGCTTGTGTAAGGGATAATTCCGTTTAATATGTAAATTTTTACAGCTGCATACGAAACTCAAGTAAGATTGTTACTTTTCATTATTTTATTCGTTATTGATATGCATTCCACCACAATTTTTGATGGATACTTTTAGGAATGTATACGAGTTGTTTTTATCATATATTTATGACATCACTTGTTTCATGAATGGGGATTGCCCTATAGATGAAGTAGAATGTTTCATTTGTTATACACTGCACATCTTACTCATTTAATGATTTAAATATGATAAGTAGTTGATTTGTATGCGGCGTAACAACAATAAAAAAAAAGGAAAAAACAAAGGTAAGGCTGGAAAAAAATGGTTCTCTAATAGTGCTGGTTTAGGGAAAATTGTTATAAATATATATTTGAATGTGTTCTAAAAAAGAGAAATAGAAAAAGAATAGCAAAGACATACAGTTACAATGCAAATAGTAAACATTGGTTTTATTACAACTCTACGACAGTTAAAACGTATATGTATGATATCTGTACAAGAGGATGTATAAACATTGAGTTCTCAGGTTGTGACAAGTGATAAATCTAGATCTTGATTCCTGAAATTGTGGTAAAAGCAAACATAAATGTTATCACACAATATGTCCAAAAAAATATGAAGGGATGCGTTGTTCTAGCGCCACCATGTGACCGTTTAGTAAGAAACCACATGAAAACTGTGCCGTCGATCACCAGTAGACAACGTGTAACTAGTGCATTTATTATTGTCCCTAAGGTATCAGAGAGAGAGAGAGTGGCGGGAAAGGTATAGAGAGATAAAGAGTGAGAGAGAGAGAGAGACGGGAGGCGTATAGAGGAGAGAGAGAGAAAGACTGAGGGGTATGGAGAGAGAGAGAGAGTGACGGAAGGGGTATAGAGCAGAGAGAGGGAGAGGGTGAGTGACGGGAGGGGTATAGAGCAGAGAGGGGGAGAGAGTGACGGGAGGGGTATAGAGCAGAGAGAGGGAGAGAGTGAGTGACGGGAGGGGTATAGAGCAGAGAGGGGGAGAGAGTAAGTGACGGGAGGGGTATAGAGCAGAGAGAAGGAGAGAGTGAGTGACGGGAGGGGTATAGAGCAGAGAGAAGGAGAGAGTGAGTGACGGGAGGGGTATAGAGCAGAGAGAGGGAGAGAGTGAGTGACGGGAGGGGTATAGAGCAGAGAGAGACAGAGAGTGAGTGACGGGAGGGGAATAGCGCAGAGAGAAGGAGAGAGTAAGTGACGGGAGGGGTATAGAGCAGAGAGAAGGAGAGAGTGAGTGACGGGAGGGGTATAGAGCAGAGAGAGGGAGAGAGTGAGCGACGGGAGGGGTATAGAGCAGAGAGAGAGAGAGTAAGTGACGGGAGGAGTATAGAGCAGAGAGAGGGAGAGAGTGAGCGACGGGAGGGGTATAGAGCAGAGAGAGAGAGAGTAAGTGACGGGAGGGGAATAGAGCAGAGAGGGAGAGAGTGAGTGACGGGAGGGGTATAGAGCAGAGAGGGAGAGAGTGAGTGACGGGAGGGGTATAGCGCAGATAGAGACAGAGAGCGAGTGACGGGAGGGGTATAGAGCAGAGAGGGAGAGAGAGTAAGTGACGGGAGGGGTATAGAGCAGAGAGAGACAGAGAGGGAGTGACGGGAGGCGTATAGAGCAGAGAGGGAGAGAGAGTGAGTGACGGGAGGGATATAGAAGGGAGGACCAAGAAACAAATTAGGCGTCGTGTTTCCTTGCTGAATTTTTTTCTGGCAACCCCCCCCCCCCCCCCCCCACCGCCCCACCCCCCTCTCTCCTCCCCCTCAGATCATGTTCGCTGCATTGAAAACAAACAAAAATCAGCAAATTGTAAGTTGCCTACACATCAACGATATGGGATAGGCCTTTAAACTTCGAACATAACTATATGCATCATAAACTCAGCATATTTTATATGAAGGTATGGGTCATAATAATATTCTCCCTCAACTCCAGCCGTTGATGGGGTTAGAAGGTTAGGATATATAGTCGAGGTTCTATATTTATTTGGTATTTATACAGTGACGTAGGCAGCCTATTATAGTGTGCAGTTGAATGAGGGAGGGGGGGGGGGGGGCTCTAGTTCTTCAGGTCTTACTCGGAAAATGAAATGATATTTACAAAGCTGCTGATTAAGTGGATATGAAAGAATATAGCCTTAATTAGTGGCCACGGCAGGTGGGCGGGGCGGCCTCCTCAATTTGCAGTCCTTAACAAACAAAGAAAAACAAAAGAAGATGATATTTGCCCGAGTACAACTGACGTGCTTTTCAAAAATCCTTCTGGGAGAGGTAACCCCCCTCCCCCCCCTCCCCCCCCCCCCCCCCCTCCCCCATTCCCACCACGTACCCGGCCCCTCGACCTCCACTCCAATAGACTGTCCAGAAAAGGGCTTTATCGGATACATTTTTCAGTGGATTCCCGGAACTTGTCCTATTCGGATATTATTCTCGATACCTGAGACCTTGATTTTATCCTCGTACTCTTCATTGACGTAAGTTTGAGTTTGACTTTTTAGTAATACCTTTGTGGAAAACCGTGGTAGGGTATTCTGCAATTGTTCCCGTCGCTAATTTGTGACAAATTTAGATGGCTTTCCTGATGGTATTTCATGCAAAATGTCTGTTATATTGATAAGCACTGATTCTTGTCCTTACCTTTGTCTTGTTTATTGTCTGTTATAGTCATTTAATAGATGAATTACTTGAATTCTAAGCACATTTCAGTAACACAAAATGTCCAGCCCGTACATAGTCCCACACACGTATTTGTTTGTACCTTTTGCCCTCTCTTATACTGCTAGTCTGCTTTCTAAGACCCTATTAGATATTTTAATCAACAACTAATGTCTCGTTCTAAAAATCCAAAAGAAAAATAGTAGTTTTGTGCTTTTTTAATCAACAAGTGATGTCTCGTTCTAAAAATACAAAAGAAAAATAATAGTTTTGTCCTTTAATAGTGGAATGTCTCGTGCTAAAAATACAAAAGAAAAAATTAGTTTTGTGCTTAGACTAGACTAGTATTGGTGGTGGGTGGTCGATGGTCGTTGGTCGTTGGCCTCATTTTTAATATTTGGGAGTCCTTGGTCGATGGTCGTTGGCTTCTTTTTTAATAGTGAGTCTTTGGTCGATGGTCGTTGGTCGTTGGCTTCTTTTTTAATATTTGGGAGTCCTTGGTCGATGGTCGTTGGCTCTTTTAAACAAATAGATCTAGATCTATTTGTTCGATGGTCGTTGGTCTCTTTTTCTAATATTTGTCAGACTGTTGGTCGATGGTCGTTGGACTCTTCCATTCAATAGTATTTGGTCGATGGTCGTTGGTTTCAATTTCTAATATATTTGTCAGACTGTTGGTCGATGGTCGTTGGAATTTGGCTTCTAGACCTAGTTCTAGACTATATTTCTAATATTTGTCAGACTGCTAAAAAGTGCTAGTTCTAATTCTGTAAAACCGTGGTAGGGTATTCTGCAATTGTTCCTTAATTTAATATGTCAAAGATCAGTGTATGAATATGTAACTGATCGGAACCAACTAAACCTATTTAAGGCCGTAGGTCTAGGGCAATAATTATACAAATTGGGGGCGATCGATTGCATGATTGTGTTATAGTCGCAATTCCCAGCGGAACGTGAGTCGTTGCTTACCCTAGCCGTGCGGCGTGGGATCCAGGAGCAATTCGCTCGTGAATCATCAAGTAGCAGGATCAGGAAACGGCGTGCAACTAAGCATTCGCATCTGGATCTGGATGTGTACGATGCACTGGGCATATACGCATCGGTAGCGAATCGGTAGCGATTCAATGTAGCCCTATATTGGGGGCTAGTTCAGAAGTCTATCCAAACTTTGACCCGTAACTCCGGCGTGGAGATACCCTACTAAAACATACCAAAAATGAAGTAAATATTCATCAAATGTCCAAATAAAGGTCATAATTTAAAATGTTATATGTTTGTTACCTGTTTTATGTCAATTTTCTTATCTTTTTCAGAGTATTTTTCCTAAAAACAAAGACTTATAATATGCACTTTCTCATGGGATTCACGGCAAACTGCAGCACAATACAACTGGTCTGGTACGGGCACGCGCGTGTGTTAAGTTAGCGACTGTAATCTTAGTTTAATCTTAGTTTACGGTCGCTAACTGAACACGCGCGTGCCCGCACCCCAGCGTCGCACACAGTGAAGTGCATGCATTGTACGCAAACATACAGTGTTGACCATTAAAAAGTCACTGCGTCTTTGCTATCTGGCTCATCAATTCAGTAATAATGATCTAAACTTTACTTAAAGGGACACTGCCTACTTGTAGCTACTTGCTCCCTCTATATAGAAAACTTCCCCAATCGGTGTCTGTTGGTCCCCCATGATCCTCTTTTTCTTATGTTAAATGAGAGCTGAGTTAATGAGATAGCCACCTGTCACAGTGACCTCGCTGGCTCTCTGGGTGGTCTAATCCCTTCTGGCTGAAGTAGTAAAGCCTACCTTTAACACTATTTTCTGCTCTCTTAATTTACAGCTGCACTAGATGCAACCCTCTAACAGTTGCCTCTGCAATAGGTCTATACATGTACATGTATATGCAGTGAATTCTGAGAGGAAATGTTAACATCGTACAATCAATGGCGTCTTATCAACATTGGGACACTCTTCATTGGCTATGGTCTCTATATCTTAAACAGAAAGAGTTTTGTTTTTCTCCTGCCAGAGATTATTGAAGATGAGCATCTCAAAAATAATGATCTTGGTAAGTTACCTTGAGGAATTATTCATCAGTAAGTTACAGTAACCCATTGCTTACTGTAACCTGGTGGTCCCTGTCCATATTAATGAGATAATGCAGTAGCCAATGAGTTAATACCCACCCACCACCAGACCAGTTGGTTTGAAGATATCAGCACTTGAGATAAGTTCAGGAAAAGAAAGTTTTTATCAGAGCTTAGTTTGCTGATTGAGGTTTGGTAGCTGGAGCAAACAAGGGAGTTTCTACATTCTACAATGGGAGAAGAAATATATGTAATAAAAATGATTAGACTTTATTTATCAAGCTCACCTGTTTTTCCCCTCAATGTCAGATGTCACGACTACATGCATGCTTTGCTCTTTGTTACTGTGTAAGGATAACAGGCTTACTGTGATTGCAGAACTAAAAAGGAATGATTTGAAATTCTGTGCTTAAGTTAGAAAATTGCTTTTATGTGACCAAACCTGCAAAATGTGTGCTCATGAGTTGAATACAGCAGCTAAACATCCAGATCATGTTTGTTTTGTTTCTTTAAATTGGTTTTGTTTATATCAACATTCTTGTCTTTCAATTTATTTCTCATTCTCTCTTTCTTTTTTGTGCCCCCCCCCCCTCTCTCTCTCTCTCTCTCTCTCCCTTCCTCTCTCTCTCTCTATTTCTCTCCCTATCCCTCTCTCTTTCCCTCTCTCTCTCCCTCTTTCTCTCCCTCTCTCACTTTCCCTCCCTCACTTTCCCTCCCCCTCTCTCTTGTATGAGCAGGTACCATTACAAGTAGCTTGACGTTGGCCTACTCAATGAGTAAGTTTATAGGAGGAATCCTATCTGATCAAATCAGTCCTCGTGTCATGTTTCCCTTGGGGCTGTTTGCTACCGGTGCTCTCTCACTTCAGTTCTCGGTATCAACCTCAGTCCAGAGTTTTATCCTGGTCTCTTTTCTCATGGGTCTTGCACAAGGCGTGGGCTGGCCAGCGGTAGCTAAAGTCTTGAAACAGGTGAGTGACGGATTAAAGTCAGGCCTGATGTAATGACTCTCCCCACCCCCCCCCCCTCCCCTCCCCCCTCTAAACAGGTGAGTGAGGGATTAAAGCTAGGTCTGATGTCATGACCCCCCCCCCCCCCACCCCCTCTAAACAGGTGAGTGACGGACTAAAGCTAGGCCCGATGTAGTGCCCCCCTCCCCCTCCTCTAAAAAAAGAGACATTAAGGAAGACAAAATATAAACAGTGTTCAGATAGTTATTTAATTATTCATCATGTATTCTTCTTCTTCTTCTATGTGCCATATCCTGAGACGTTGGCGACCATGGAGTGCCACAACTCTCTATCCCATATTCTATGAAGTAATTCATTCTCCCCGAGATCAATTCCACATTCAGAAATCCCACTCCTTAAGCTACTCATCCACAGAATCCTCCTTCTACCCCTACTCCTCCTCCCCTCGATTCTTCCAGTCAGTGCAAGATTTTCCAAACCATTCTTCCGTATAACATGGCCCAAGAAGCTCAGCTGTCGACCTCTTATATTATTCAGAAGCTTTCGTCTTGTTCCTGCCATGGCAAATACCTCATCATTAGAAATTCTTTCTGTCCATGAAATTCTTAGCATCCTTCTCAGGAACCAAACTTCACAACTTTCCAGTCGCTTTCTTAGGTCTGATGTCAGGGTCCAAGCTTCACATCCATACATTAGAACTGGATACACGTAGCAATTGAGTACGCGGAGTCTTGTTTTCATCTTCATCTTCTTATTCTTTAGGATGTTTTCTAACTTGGAGAAAGTTGATTTTGCAAGTGCAATCCTTCTCTTGATTTCTTGCTCGCCTCTTGCATCGTCGGTAATTGTAGTCCCGAGGTAATTAATAGAGGTGGCTTGCTCTATTTGATTGTTGTTGATCTTAAGAGAGCATGGTATTCCTCCCTTCTTTGAAATTACCATGCATTCCGTTTTCGTGTAATTTAATGATAATCCTCTCTTGTCACTTTCTCTGACGACAACATCCAAAAGTCGCTGCAGGTCCTTCTCCGATTCTGCGATTAATATAGTATCACCCGCATACCGTATGTTTGTGATATTATGTCCTCCTACTTTTAATCCTCTTTCCTGTTCTAGGTTTCTAAGTATCAACTCACTGTAGTAATTGAAGAGATCTGGAGACATGACACATCCTTGCCGAACCCCCCTCTTAATGTTGATGTAGTCACTTAATTCTGTTTCTACCCTAACACATGCTGTTTGTTCCCAATACAGATTTTGCAATAACTTGATATCCTTTGTGTCTAGTCCAATCTTGGTTAAGTCTTCAAATAACTGATCGTGTCTTACTTTATCAAAGGCTTTTGTATAATCAATAAAACACAGGAAGACGTCTTTCTGCATTTCTACGGCCCTTTCTGCTATAGACCGCAGAACAAAAACAGCATTTCTAGTTCCGGCATCTCTGACAAAACCAAACTGCACATTACTAATTTCTGGAGTTAGGTGATTCCTTGCTCTTTGAAGTAGAACTCGCAAGATGATCTTTGTGATATGGCTCATGAGGCTGATGATTCTATGTTGCCCGCATTCCACTGCTCCAGGTTTCTTGGGAAGTGTAATAAATATCGATTTGCACAGGTCATCTGGAAACTTTCCATCATCATAGATCTTATTGATGACTTCAGTTAGTTTCATGACACCATAGTTCTCCAATGCTTCGACCATCTCCATTACTACTCCATCAGGACCAGCAGCTTTGTTCCTCTTCATCATGCTGATCGCTGACCTCACTTCTGAGAGCAGAATCCTAGGTCCTTCAATAGATCCTGCACAGTGTGGAGGTTCCTTTCTTACATCATCAAAAAGCTCGCCAATGTACTCAGTCCATCTGTTCAGTATCTCTTCCTTTTCAACCAGTACTGATCCATCCCTTGCCTTGATGCATCCCGACTTGGAGCTCCGAAGTTTCTTCCCAGAAAGTTCATTTACCTTCTTAAAAACCCTGGGATCGTTTGCATTAAAACTTCTCTCTATCTCGGCCCACTGTTTGTTCAGCCATTCCTCTTTAGCTTTTGTGCAGTGGTCGTGAATTTCTCTGTCCAACTCTCTGTATTGACTTCCATCTCTGTCCTTGATCTTCTGCCTTTTACTCATCTTTGCTAGAATCTCCTCCGTCATCCATCTCTGTTTACTTTTCTTTTCCTTTTTAGGTAATGTCTCTTCAGCTGTTTCTACAAGAATGTCCCTCATTGATTCCCAAGTGACCTCCTCTCCCTGGTCGGTGAGACTATCAAATCTGTTTTGTACTTTGACAGTATATCGGAGGCGAACATCACGATTCTGTAGCTGTTCGAAATCTACCTTCTGGATTGACTTGGCTTTTGTCATCTTCTTTAGCTTACATTGGAGAGTTGCCACAACAGGAATGTGATCACTCCTACAGTCTGCACCCGGATATGTTTTAGCTTGTTTTATACCTCTTTTAAACCGTTCATTTATTGTGATGTAGTCAATCTGATTTCTTGCACGATCTCCGGGGCTTTTCCAAGTATATATCCTTCTTGGATGTTCCTTGAACCATGTATTGACAATGACCATTCCTTTGGCCTCGCACCACTCTATCCATCTGGTACCCCTTTCATTTCTGTCTCCAATACCATATGACCCTACTGTTCTACCATGTATGCCTCTTCACACCTTGGCGTTCATGTCTCCCATGGCAATTACAATTTCATTTGATTTACATTGTGATTTGGCTGTCTCTAATTGCTCATAACAAATGTCAATATCTTCCTCTGTGCTTTCTGCTGTGGGTGCATAAACCACTATTATTGCCATGTTGAAAGGTTTCCCTTGTAATTTGACCAACAAGACTCTGTCGCTGACTGCCCAAAAGCCCAGAACACAGTTAGCTGTGAATGGATCCAGAAGCACCCCTACACCTCTTTCATGTCTTATTCCTCCTGAATAGATCATCTTGTGTTTTTCAACTGTGAATTCTCCACTGCCAGTCCATCTTGTTTCACTAATGCCTAGAATATTAATTCTCATCCTGTTCATTTCTTGCACGACGTTGTCCAATTTCCCTTTTTGGTAGAGAGTGCGTACATTCCAGGTGCCGATGCGCATGATGTTACGGTTGCGGACAGACGCTGAATGACGATCGGGTCCCACCTGTCGCACATGGGAAGGCCTACCGAGCGAGGCACCTCTATTTCTAGAGGTTCCCTTCACGCCGTTTCTCTTTGATTTTGAATTGTGTCTTTCCATGGTATATCTTGGGAAGAATAGTGAAGGTGGTTTCCCGTTGCCTTCCTCACCGCAGTGTGGTGACCATGAATAAATCCATGTGAACACCAGTTCTGAGGGACGCCGTTGTCCCTGATAGGATCATCCGCCTGAACTCTCACTGCATCGCTGCTGCCCAATGCAGTCCCTTTTAGGGCGCGTTCATGCTTGATTTTGAAGGTAGAATGAGCGATCTGAAACGCTCATCGTAAACGCTCATCGTGATCGCAGTTCCACGGTGTAGCTGTTCATGCTTACTTCTCTGGCTCATCCAGGCAATTCTCCTTGTGTGGCATTGCGTGACCTTCACTGTGCATGCTACGTAGACCCACTAGAGGTCAGTGCGTTGACCCCATTTAAACGCGTTTACAATTGTAAACGCATCTTTTTGTGAGTTTACGATCGGCGTTCGTGATCGCCGTTTTTCGGTGATTCTACAAAAGTGAGCATGAACGCAAGCGTGTTTTAAACTAAACACGTAACAGATGCCTGATTCTGGCCGTCAAAATCAAGCATGAACGCGGCCTTAGTCGCCTTTTACGACACGCAGGGAATACGTGGAGGGAATTCTATATGGCACCCACTCCCAGGCATCATGTATACACATTCCATAATCATACATTCAATGATATTCAGGTGAAAGTTCTTTTCAAAAAGGAATACTCTTTATTGATATAGTGAAAATACCTTTTGAGTGATTTGTTATTAAATGCACACAGAGTAAACTATCCCAGCTTAATTATCTGCATGTTTGTATAGACCATTCTGTTCTATTCTGGTTCTGTGCTATAAGCTATGTAATGTTTTGTTGTTGTGCTCTTCTTTTCTTGACCAGTCCGAGTTTGTTGTTGTTGTTGTTGTGTTTTGGTTTATTGGCGATTAGTCAGTAATTTGACTATTGTCACCAAAATACTTTACGGCACGTGTTATATCTCTCATTTTTGAATTTTTTTAAAATATAGTTATTTCGTTTTATATTTATCTATCTTTTAAGATAGTATCGAAAAATAATATCGTAAGCAAAACATTCATGGGCTTTGTTAGTGTTTCTTAACAGTATGTGCAGATTATTTGTTATATCACTTACACACCATACATAAATGTATATAAGATAGTACCTACACAAGCCTCTATATTCAATAATCTTATCATACCATTTATCATTGTTGTTACTTTTTCTTATCAGGTGGGCTGTATCTAATACAGACCACCTTATATTTTTGTTAAAATCGTCTTTATTTATTTATCAGGTGGGCTGTATCTAATACAGACCACCTTATATTTTTGTTAAAATTGCCTTTATTTATTATTATTCTTTATTATCAGGTGGGCTGTATCTAATACAGACCACCTTATAATTTTGTTAAAATTGCCTTTATTATTTATTTATCAGGTGGGCTGTATCTAATACAGACCACCTTATAATTTTGTTAAAATTGCCTTTATTATTTATTTATTTATTATTTATTTTTCTTATTTTGACCCACTTTTTTGTTAACCAGATAACTTTGAAATGGTTCAATCAAATACCTTGAAATTTGGCACACATATGTATAGGCATATGGACAATACACGGTAAGGTTTTCAACCTTGACCTCGACTGATGACGTCATCTAGGCGCCATTTTGTGAAATTTTCTGAAAATCAACTCATGATCATATCTTCATAACCAAAGGTTATATCTCATTCATATTTATCATGATCAAGGTCAATATCAGTCCGGTCAATTTCAGGTCAAAAAACGCGCGCGTGCGCGTACGTCCGCGCGTCAGTGCGCGCGCAAAATTTCAAAATGCTCAAAATCGTCTCAAATTTATTTTGCATACGTTTCAAGTCATTTTAAGCATTTTATAAAAAATCGCGCACACACGCATGCGCGCGCGTTTTCGCGCGTAACACCATTACACAACATAGAATCGCCATTTTTTTTTTCATGATATTTCTCATATTTTTTCGAACAATTTGATACCATGTTTATCTCTTTATGACCATTAATAACAAGATGAGCGTCCATTCAAGATAAATGTCCATGCGCGCGAGCTCTTGTAATACATAGCATATATGGGCAAAAACATGCCTATACAAATTCCATTATAGCTCTTTGGGATGGAACTGGACCCCCAATATTTTTTCATATTTTGATAGAGAATGAGTCGGAAATATGCTTCAATGTCTCATTTGGCTATTAAAAATATTTTGACATCATCATAATGGCCTTCGAACTAAAAATAGGACTTTGCATATTATGACGTCAGCATATTTATGGAAAATTGATTGTTTCTCTGTATATATTGATCAATTTTCTTCAAAATTTCGATATGTTGTAGCTAAGATAATTTTCTACAAGTTCAATTATAACCATTTTTCATTTTGATGACGTCATCAGAGTGAAAAAAAGGCCTCATGTCAGAAATTTCACAATTTGCGTTTTATGACTACAGAAGGTGAATTTCGTTCACGTAATGAATCTACATGATATTGTTTATTAAGAATTTTTAAGCAGTTTCTCGCTTATTTTTGCTCTATTTTGTTTTCAAATTTTAGTTGACCAGCCCACCTATACTTGTTCCAAACAAGTATTATATGTCTAGTTTATTATCAGGTGGGCTGTATCTGATACAGACCACCTTATATTTTTGTTAAAATTGCCTTTATTATTTATTTATTTATTATTTATTTTTCTTATTTTGACCCACTTTTTTGTTAACCAGATAACTTTAAAATGACTAAATCAAATACCTTGAAATTTGGCACACATATGTATAGGCATATGGACAAAACACGGTAAGGTTTTCAACCTTGACCTTGACTAATGACGTCATCTAGCCGCCATTTTGTGAAATTTTCTGAAAATAAACTCATGATCATATCTTCATAACCAAAAGGTATTTCTCATTCATATTTATTATGATCAAGGTCAATATCAGTCCAGTCAATTTCAGGTCAAAAAACGCGCGCATGCGCGTACGTCCGCGCGTCAGTGCGCGCGCAAAAATTTCAAAATGCTCAAAATCGTCTCAAATTTATTTTGCATACGTTTCAGGTCATTTTAAGCATTTTATAAAAATTCGCGCGTACGAGCATGCGCGCGCGTTTTCGCGCGTAACACCATTAAAAAACATAGAATCGCCATTTTTTTTTCTTTCATGATATTTCTCATATTTTTTCAAGGAATTTGATACCATGTTTATCTCTTTATGACCATTATTAACAAGATGAGCGTAAATTCAAGATAAATGTCAGTGCGCGCGAGCTCTTTTAATACATAGCATATATGGGCAAAAACATGCCTATACAAAATCCGTTATAGCCCTTTGGAATGCACCGGGATCCTCAATTTTTTTTCATATTTAGATAGAGTATGAGTCGGAAATATGATTCCATGTCTCATTTGGCCATTAAGTGTATCGTGACATCATCACAATGGCCTTGGAACTCAAAATACGAATTTGCATATTATGACGTCAGCATATTTATGTAAAATTGATTGTATCTCTGTAAATATTGATCAATTTTCTTCAAAATTTCGATATGTTGTAGCTAAGACAATTCTCTACAAGCGCAGTAATATTTATTTTTCATTTTGATGACGTCATCATAGTAAAAATTTTGATTAAAGGCCTCATGTCAAAAACTTCATAATTTGCGTGTTATGCCTATAGAAGGTGAATTTAGTTCACGTTATGAATCTACATGATATTGTTTTTTAAGAATTTGTAAGCAGTATGTCGCTTATTTTTGCTCTATTTTGTCTCAAATTTTAGTTGACCAGCCCACCTATACTTGTTCCAAACAAGTATTATATGTCTAGTCAGGTGGGCTGTATAACGTACAGACCACCTTATAATTTCGTTAGAATTGCCTTTATTATTTATTTATTTATTTATTTATTTATTAAATATTTTTCTTATTTCTAACCACTTTTTTGTTAGCAAGATAACTTAAAAATGCCTCGATCAAATGCCTTGAAATTTGGCACACATATGTAAAGGCATATGTACAAGGCACAATAACGTTTTCAACATTGTCCTTCACTGATGACGTCATCTAGGCGCCATTTTGTAAAATTTTACGAAAATTAACTCATGATCATATCTTCATAACCAAAAGCTATTTCTCTTTCATATTTATCATGATCGAGGTCAATATCCGTCCGGTCAATTTCAGGTCAAATAACGCGCGCGTGCGCGTACGTCCGCGCGTCAATGCGCGCGCAAAATTTTGAAATGCTCAAAATCGTCTCAAAATCATTTTGCATACGTTTTAGGCCATTCTAAGCATTTTATAAAAAATCGCGCACTTTATAAAAAGTCGCGCACACGCACATGCGTGCGCGTTTTCGCGCGTAAAACTATTGCACAACATAGAATCGCCATTTTTTTTCTTTCATAATATTCCACATATTTTTACAAACAAATTGATACCTTGTTTGTCTCTTTATGACTATTAATAACGGAATAATCGACCGTTTAACATTAATTTCAGTGCGCGCGAGCTCTTGTAATACATAGCATATATGGGCAAAAACATGCCTATACAAAATCCATTGTAGCTCTTTAGGATGCAAGGTGACCCCAATTTCTTTTCATCTTTTAATAGAGTATGAATTGGAGATACGATTTCATGTCTCATTTGACCCTTAATTAACTCATGACGTCATCATAATGGCCTCCAAACTCAAAATTTCAATTTGCATATTATGACGTCAGCATATTTACGGAAAATTGATTGTATCTCTGTAAATATCGATCGATTTACTTTCAAATTTTGATATGTTCTAGCTGAGACCATTTCCTACAAATGTTGTTGCTATTATTTTTCATTTTGACAAAGGCATCGTGGCGTATTTTTGCGATTAAAGGAGGCATGTCAATTTTTCACATTTTGCGTGTATTCTCTATGGAACATTACTTTTTCTCAAAACTGGGTTCTACATTTCCGTCTTTCGCGAGCAATATCTCCGTCGTTTTAGCTTCGTTTACGCTGAACTTCGAGTATGTTGTAGCTGAGACAATAAGATATTTCAAATATGCCCTTGATTTTTTCTCAAATTTTAGTTGGATCAGCCCACCTATACTTGTTCCAAACAAGTATTACAAATCTAGTTTATTTTTCTTATTTTGACCCACTTTTTTGTTAACCAGATAACTTTGAAATGGTTCAATCAAATACCTTGAAATTTGGCACACATATGTATAGGCATATGGACAATACACGGTAAGGTTTTCAACCTTGACCTCGACTGATGACGTCATCTAGGCGCCATTTTGTGAAATTTTCTGAAAATCAACTCATGATCATATCTTCATAACCAAAGGTTATATCTCATTCATATTTATCATGATCAAGGTCAATATCAGTCCGGTCAATTTCAGGTCAAAAAACGCACGCGTGCGCGTACGTCCGCGCGTCAGTGCGCGCGCAAAATTTCAAAATGCTCAAAATCGTCTCAAATTTATTTTGCATACGTTTCAAGTCATTTTAAGCATTTTATAAAAAATCGCGCACACACGCATGCGCGCGCGTTTTCGCGCGTAACACCATTACACAACATAGAATCGCCATTTTTTTTTTCATGATATTTCTCATATTTTTTCGAACAATTTGATACCATGTTTATCTCTTTATGACCATTAATAACAAGATGAGCGTCCATTCAAGATAAATGTCCATGCGCGCGAGCTCTTGTAATACATAGCATATATGGGCAAAAACATGCCTATACAAATTCCATTATAGCTCTTTGGGATGGAACTGGACCCCCAATATTTTTTCATATTTTGATAGAGAATGAGTCGGAAATATGCTTCAATGTCTCATTTGGCTATTAAAAATATTTTGACATCATCATAATGGCCTTCGAACTAAAAATAGGACTTTGCATATTATGACGTCAGCATATTTATGGAAAATTGATTGTTTCTCTGTATATATTGATCAATTTTCTTAAAATTTTTGATATGTTGTAGCTAAGATAATTTTCTACAAGTTCAATTATAACCATTTTTCATTTTGATGACGTCATCAGAGTGAAAAAAAGGCCTCATGTCAGAAATTTCACAATTTGCGTTTTATGACTACAGAAGGTGAATTTCGTTCACGTAATGAATCTACATGATATTGTTTATTAAGAATTTTTAAGCAGTTTCTCGCTTATTTTTGCTCTATTTTGTTTTCAAATTTTAGTTGACCAGCCCACCTATACTTGTTCCAAACAAGTATTATATGTCTAGTTTATTTTTCTTATTTTGAACCACTTTTTTGTTAACAAGATAACTTTGAAATGGTTCAACCAAATATCTTAAAATTTGGCACACATATGTATAGGCATATGGACAAAACAAGGTAACGTTTTCAACCTTGACCTTGACTGATGACGTCATCTAGGCGCCATTTTGTGAATTTTTAAGAAAATCAACTCATGATCATATCTTCATAACCAAAAGGTATTTCTCATTCATATTTATCATGATCAAGGTCAATATCAGTCCGGTCATTTTCATGTCAAAAAACGCGCGCGTGCGCGTACGTCCGCGCGTCAATGCGCGCGCAAAATTTTTAAATGCTCAAAATCGTCTAAAATTTATTTTGCATACGTTTTAGGTCATTTAAAGCATTTTATAAAAAATCGCGCGTACGAGCATGCGCGCGCGTTTTCGCGCGTAACACCATTAAAAGACATAGAATCGCCATTTTTTTTTCTTTCATGATATTTCTCATATTTTTTCAAGGAATTTGATTCCATGTTTATCTCTTTATGACCATTATTATCAAGATGAGCGTAAATTCAAGATAAATGTCAGTGCGCGCGAGGTCTTTTAATACATAGCATATATGGGCAAAAACATGCCTATACAAAATCCGTTATAGCTCTTTGGAATGCACCGGGATCCTCAATTTTTTTTCATATTAAGATAGAGTATGAGTCGGAAATATGATTCCATGTCTCATTTGGCCATTAAGTGTATCGTGACATCATCACAATGGCCTTGGAACTCAAAATACGAATTTGCATATTATGACGTCAGCATATTTATGTAAAATTGATTGTATCTCTGTAAATATCGATCAATTTTCTTCAAAATTTCGATATGTTGTAGCTAAGACAATTCTCTACAAGCGCAGTAATAACCATTTTTCATTTTGATGACGTCATCATAGTGAAAATTTTGATTAAAGGCCTCATGTCAAAAACTTCATAATTTGCGTGTTATGCCTATAGAAGGTGAATTTAGTTCACGTTATGAATCTACATGATATTGTCTTTTAAGAATTTGTAAGCAGTATGTCGCTTATTTTTGCTCTATTTTGTCTCAAATGTTAGTTGACCAGCCCACCTATACTTGTTCCAAACAAGTATTATATGTCTAGTTTATTAAATATTTTTCTTATTTCTAACCACTTTTTTGTTAGCAAGATAACTTGAAAATGGCTCAATCAAATGCCTTGAAATTTGGCACACATATGTAAAGGCATATGTACAAAGCACAATAACGTTTTCAACATTGACCTTCACTGATGACGTCATCTAGGCGCCATTTTGTAAAAATCAACACATGATCATATCTTCATAACCAAGAGCTATTTCTCATTCATATTTATCATGATTGAGGTCAATATCCGTCCAGTCAATTTCAGGTCAAAAAACGCGCGCGTGCGCGTACGTCCGCGCGTCAATGCGCGCGCAAAATTTTAAAATGCTCAAAATCGTCTCAAAATTATTTTGCATACGTTTTAGGCCATTCTAAGCATTTTATAAAAAATCGCGCGTACGAGCATGCGCGCGCGTTTTCGCGCGTAAAACTATTACGCAACATAGAATCGCCATTTTTCTTCTTTCATAATATTCCACATATTTTTACAAACAAATTGTACCATGTATGTCTCTTTATGACTATTAATAACGGAATGATCGACCGTTAAACATAAATTTCCGTGCGCGCGAGCTCTTGTAATACATAGCATATATGGGCAAAAACATGCCTATACAAAATCCATTGTAGCTCTTTAGGATGGAAGGTGACCCCAATTTTTGTTCATATTTTAATAGAGTATGATTCGGAGATATTGTTTCATGTCTCATTTGACCCTCAATTAACTCATGACGTCATCATAATGGCCTCCGAACTCAAAATTCCA
Source organism: Strongylocentrotus droebachiensis (assembly GCA_035222895.1). Taxonomy (NCBI): domain Eukaryota; kingdom Metazoa; phylum Echinodermata; class Echinoidea; order Camarodonta; family Strongylocentrotidae; genus Strongylocentrotus; species Strongylocentrotus droebachiensis. Next base: position 38,402 of record JAVYIG010011623.1, on the reverse strand, counting down.
ATTTGCATATTATGACGTCAGCATATTTATGGAAAATTGATTGTATCTCTGTAAATATTGATCGATTTTCTTCCAAATTTTGATATATTTTAGCTGAGACAATTCTCTACAAATTCAGTTGCCACGATTTTCATTTTGACAAAGGCATCATGGCGTATTTTTGCGATTAAAGGAGGCATGTCAATTGTTTACATTTTGCGTGTATTCTCTATGGGACATGACTTTTTCTCAAAACTCGATTCTACATTCCCGTCTTTCGCGAGCAATATCTACGTCGTTTTAGCTTCGTTTACGCTGAACTTCAAGTATGTTGTAGATGAGACAAAAAGCTATCTCAAATGTACCCATTATTTTGTCTCAATTTTTTGTTGGATCAGCCCACCTATACTTGTTCCAAACAAGTATTACAAATCTAGTTTATTATTTATTATTTATTTATTTTTCTTAATTCTCGCCACTTTTTTGTTAGCAAGATAACTTGAAAATGGTTGAATGAAATACCTTGAAATTTGGCACACATATGTATAGGCATATGGAGAAAACACAGTAAGGTTTTCAACCTTGACCTTGACTGATGACGTCATCTAGGCGCCATTTTGTGAAATTTTCTGAAAATAAACTCATGATCATATCTTCCTAACCAAAAGATATTTCTCATTCATATTTATTATAATCAAGGTCAATATCAGTCCAGTCAATTTCAGGTCAAAAAACGCGCGCGTGCGCGTACGTCCGCGCGTCAATGCGCGCGCAAAATTTTTAAATGCTCAAAATCGTCTCAAATTTATTTTGCATACGTTTCAGGTCATTTTGAGCATTTTATAAAAAATCGCGCGTAAGAGCATGCGCGCGCGTTTTCGCGCGTAACACCATTAAAAAACATAGAATCGCCATTTTTTTTTCTTTCATGATATTTCTCATATTTTTTCAAGGAATTTGATTCCATGTTTATCTCTTTATGACCATTATTAACAAGATGAGCGTAAATTCAAGATAAATGTCAGTGCGCGCAAGGTCTTTTAATACATAGCATATATGGGCAAAAACATGCCTATACAAAATCCGTTATAGCTCTTTGGAATGCACCGGGATCCTCAATTTTTTTTCATATTAAGATAGAGTATGAGTCGGAAATATGATTCCATGTCTCATTTGGCCATTAAGTGTATCGTGACATCATCACAATGGCCTTGGAACTCAAAATACGAATTTGCATATTATGACGTCAGCATATTTATGTAAAATTTATTGTATCTCTGTAAATATCGATCAATTTTCTTCAAAATTTCGATATGTTGTAGCTAAGACAATTCTCTACAAGCGCAGTAATAACCTCTTTTCATTTTGATGACGTCATCATAGTGAAAATTTTGATTAAAGGCCTCATGTCAAAAACTTCATAATTTGCGTGTTATGCCTATAGAAGGTGAATTTAGTTCACGTTATGAATCTACATGATATTGTCTTTTAAGAATTTGTAAGCAGTATGTCGCTTATTTTTGCTCTATTTTGTCTCAAATGTTAGTTGACCAGCCCACCTATACTTGTTCCAAACAAGTATTATATGTCTAGTTTATTAAATATTTTTCTTATTTCTAACCACTTTTTTGTTAGCAAGATAACTTGAAAATGGCTCAATCAAATGCCTTGAAATTTGGCACACATATGTAAAGGCATATGTACAAAGCACAATAACGTTTTCAACATTGACCTTCACTGATGACGTCATCTAGGCGCCATTTTGTAAAAATCAACACATGATCATATCTTCATAACCAAGAGCTATTTCTCATTCATATTTATCATGATTGAGGTCAATATCCGTCCAGTCAATTTCAGGTCAAAAAACGCGCGCGTGCGCGTACGTCCGCGCGTCAATGCGCGCGCAAAATTTTAAAATGCTCAAAATCGTCTCAAAATTATTTTGCATACGTTTTAGGCCATTCTAAGCATTTTATAAAAAATCGCGCGTACGAGCATGCGCGCGCGTTTTCGCGCGTAAAACTATTACGCAACATAGAATCGCCATTTTTCTTCTTTCATAATATTCCACATATTTTTACAAACAAATTGTACCATGTATGTCTCTTTATGACTATTAATAACGGAATGATCGACCGTTAAACATAAATTTCCGTGCGCGCGAGCTCTTGTAATACATAGCATATATGGGCAAAAACATGCCTATACAAAATCCATTGTAGCTCTTTAGGATGGAAGGTGACCCCAATTTTTGTTCATATTTTAATAGAGTATGATTCGGAGATATTGTTTCATGTCTCATTTGACCCTCAATTAACTCATGACGTCATCATAATGGCCTCCGAACTCAAAATTCCAATTTGCATATTATGACGTCAGCATATTTATGGAAAATTGATTGTATCTCTGTAAATATTGATCGATTTTCTTCCAAATTTTGATATATTTTAGCTGAGACAATTCTCTACAAATTCAGTTGCCACGATTTTCATTTTGACAAAGGCATCATGGCGTATTTTTGCGATTAAAGGAGGCATGTCAATTGTTTACATTTTGCGTGTATTCTCTATGGGACATGACTTTTTCTCAAAACTCGATTCTACATTCCCGTCTTTCGCGAGCAATATCTACGTCGTTTTAGCTTCGTTTACGCTGAACTTCAAGTATGTTGTAGATGAGACAAAAAGCTATCTCAAATGTACCCATTATTTTGTCTCAATTTTTTGTTGGATCAGCCCACCTATACTTGTTCCAAACAAGTATTACAAATCTAGTTTATTATTTATTATTTATTTATTTTTCTTAATTCTCGCCACTTTTTTGTTAGCAAGATAACTTGAAAATGGTTGAATGAAATACCTTGAAATTTGGCACACATATGTATAGGCATATGGAGAAAACACAGTAAGGTTTTCAACCTTGACCTTGACTGATGACGTCATCTAGGCGCCATTTTGTGAAATTTTCTGAAAATAAACTCATGATCATATCTTCCTAACCAAAAGATATTTCTCATTCATATTTATTATGATCAAGGTCAATATCAGTCCAGTCAATTTCAGGTCAAAAAACGCGCGCGTGCGCGTACGTCCGCGCGTCAATGCGCGCGCAAAATTTTTAAATGCTCAAAATCGTCTCAAATTTATTTTGCATACGTTTCAGGTCATTTTGAGCATTTTATAAAAAATCGCGCGTAAGAGCATGCGCGCGCGTTTTCGCGCGTAACACCATTAAAAAACATAGAATCGCCATTTTTTTTTCTTTCATGATATTTCTCATATTTTTTCAAGGAATTTGATTCCATGTTTATCTCTTTATGACCATTATTAACAAGATGAGCGTAAATTCAAGATAAATGTCAGTGCGCGCAAGGTCTTTTAATACATAGCATATATGGGCAAAAACATGCCTATACAAAATCCGTTATAGCTCTTTGGAATGCACCGGGATCCTCAATTTTTTTTCATATTAAGATAGAGTATGAGTCGGAAATATGATTCCATGTCTCATTTGGCCATTAAGTGTATCGTGACATCATCACAATGGCCTTGGAACTCAAAATACGAATTTGCATATTATGACGTCAGCATATTTATGTAAAATTTATTGTATCTCTGTAAATATTGATCAATTTTCTTTAAAATTTCGATATGTTGTAGCTAAGACAATTCTCTACAAGCGCAGTAATAACCTCTTTTCATTTTGATGACGTCATCATAGTGAAAATTTTGATTAAAGGCCTCATGTAAAAAACTTCATAATTTGCGTGTTATGCCTATAGAAGTTGAATTTAGTTCACGTTATGAATCTACATGATATTGTTTTTTAAGAATTTGTAAGCAGTATGTCGCTTATTTTTGCTCTATTTTGTCTCAAATTTTAGTTGACCAGCCCACCTATACTTGTTCCAAACAAGTATTATATGTCTAGTTTATTTTTCTTATTTTGAACCACTTTTTTGTTAGCAAGATAACTTGACAATGGCTCAATCAAATAACTTGAAATTTGGCACAAATATGTATAGGCATATGAACAAAGCAAGGTAAGGTTTTGAACCTTGACCTTGACTGATGACGTCATCTAGGCGCCATTTTGTGAAATTTTCTGAAAATAAACTCTTGATCATATCTTTATAACCAAAGGTTATTTCTCATTCATATTTATCATGATCAAGGTCAATATCAGTCCGGTCAATTTCAGGTAAAAAAACGCGCGCATGCGCGTACGTCCGCGCGTCAGTGCGCGCGCAAAATTTTAAAAATGCTCAAAATCGTCTCAAATTTATTTTGCATACGTTTCAGGTCATTTTAAGCATTTTATAAAAAATCGCGCGTACGAGCATGCGCGCGCGTTTTCGCGCGTAACACCATTACAAAACATAGAATCGCCATTTTTTATTCTTTCATGATATTTCTCATATTTTTTCAAGGAATTTGATACCATGTTTATCTCTTTATGACCATTATTAACAAGATGAGCGTAAATTCAAGATAAATGTCAGTGCGCGCGAGCTCTTTTAATACATAGCATATATGGGCAAAAACATGCCTATACAAAATCCGTTATAGCCCTTTGGAATGCACCGGGATCCTCAATTTTTTTTCATATTTAGATAGAGTATGAGTCGGAAATATGATTCCATGTCTCATTTGGCCATTAAGTGTATCGTGACATCATCACAATGGCCTTGGAACTCAAAATACGAATTTGCATATTATGACGTCAGCATATTTATGTAAAATTGATTGTGTCTCTGTAAATATTGATCAATTTTCTTCAAAATTTCGATATGTTGTAGCTAAGACAATTCTCTACAAGCGCAGTAATAACTATTTTTCATTTTGATGACGTCATCATAGTAAAAATTTTGATTAAAGGCCTCATGTCAAAAACTTCATAATTTGCGTGTTATGCCTATAGAAGGTGAATTTAGTTCACGTTATGAATCTACATGATATTGTTTTTTAAGAATTTGTAAGCAGTATGTCGCTTATTTTTGCTCTATTTTGTCTCAAATTTTAGTTGACCAGCCCACCTATACTTGTTCCAAACAAGTATTATATGTCTAGTTTATTTTTCTTATTTCGACCCACTTTTTGTTAGCAAGATAACTTAAAAAAAGCTTAATCAAATAACTTGAAATTTGGCACACATATGTATAGGCATATGGAGAAACCACAGTAAGGTTTTCAACCTTGACCTTGACTGATGACGTCATCTAGGCGCCATTTTAAGAAATTTTCTGAAAATCAACTCTTGATCATATCTTCATAACCAAAAGTCATTTCTCGTTCATATTTATCATGATCAAGGTCAATATCAATCCGGTCAATTTCAGGTCTAAAAACGCGCGCGTGCGCGTACGTCCGCGCGTCAGTGCGCGCGCAAAAAATGTAAATGCTCAAAATCGTCTCAAATTTATTTTGCATACGTTTTAGGTCATTTTAAGCATTTTATAAAAAATCGCGCGTACGAGCATGCGCGCGCGTTTTCGCGCGTAACACCATTACAAAACATAGAATCGCAATTTTTTTTTCTTTCATGATATTTCTCATATTTTTTCGAGGAATTTGTTTCATGTTTATCTCTTTATGACCATTAATAACAAGATGAGCGTCAATTAAAGATAAATGTCAGTGCGCGCGAGCTCTTTTAATACATAGCATATATGGGCAAAAACATGCCTATACAAATTCCATTATAGCTCTTTGAAATGAACCGTGACCTTCAATTTGTTTTCATATTTAGATAGAGTATGAGTCGGAGATATGATTCCATGTCTCATTTGGCCATTAAGTGTATCTTGACATCATCATAATGGCCTTGGAACTCAAAATACGAATTTGCATATTATGACGTCAGCATATTTATAGAAAATTGATTGTATCTCTGTAAATATTGATCGATTTTCTTCCAAATTTCGATATGTTGTAGCAAAGACAATTCTCTACAAGCGCAGTAATAACCATTTTTCATTTTGATGACGTCATCATAGTGAAAATTTTGATTAAAGGCCTCATGTCAAAAACTTCATAATTTGCGTGTTATGCCTATAGAAGGTGAATTTAGTTCACGTTATGAATCTACATGATATTGTTTTTTAAGAATTTGTAAGCAGTATGTCGCTTATTTTTGCTCTATTTTGTCTCAAATTTTAGTTGACCAGCCCACCTATACTTGTTCCAAACAAGTATTATATGTCTAGTTTTATTTTCTTATTACATTATGTTATTATATTTTTAATGTACTGAGTGTAATTTAGCATATTTATAATATTGTATTATGTTTACTTTTCTTATTTTATTTTCTTATTACATTATGTTTTTATATTTTTAATGTACTGAGTGTAATTTAGCATATTATAATATTGTATTATGTTTTACTGTTCTTATTTATTTTTATTTTTCTTATTACATTATGTTATTATATTTTTAATGTACTGAGTGTAATTTAGCATATTTATAATATTGTATTATGTTTTATTGTTCATCAAGGGAGGTATTACTTCCTGATAGGGAACCGTTTCGTTCTGTGAACGAACCGTACAATAGCTTTTTGTATACTGCACTCACTCTTTTTTAAATATTCCATAATTTTTTCGAGATAGATCTATGGTGGAGCTAAATAACAGACATTCAAAGAAATTCAAATTTGTAGACACTTGAGATTATGACACTCAGAATGCCGACAATGTTTGTGGAACTTTGAAATGATTTAAAGCTAATCTTGAGCTCTAAACTCGAACTTTAAAGGTAAAGACCAGTTTGGGAACCCCCCCCCCCCCCCTCATGAAATGGAAGCTCTTGTCAAAGAAAAGGTGTGGAATAGATCAGAAAAATTTGATCGTGTAGCATGTAAGTATTGGTGTGCACTGCAAGGTTCTGGAGTCATCAAAATCATATTAAATTTGGCCCAGTCTTGGTAAAGTAACCACCACTGTAAACAGAAAGATGTATATGGGACTACACAAATGGTGTCGGGGCTAGCTTACCCGGATGTCCTTACCTTTCTATGCTCATTACTCAGCCACTATACATTTTCTACCAAAATCGTTTGGCACATGTCATTTATTTGTAATCTTCAACATTCAGTATAAGTTTTGTTTGATTCTGTGAGAATTTGTTTTCTATCATTACCAGAACTCAAGTTTATCTTTAATATTGTTCTTCTTTTCAGTGGTATCCCCAATCTGAGATAGGCCTTTGGTGGAGTCTTATATCTGCTGCTGCTAACGTAGCTGGTACGTTAGGACCACTAGGTCTCGCATTGCTGGCTATCAACTTTGGATGGAGAGGTGCAATGCAGTTCTGTGGTAAGCAAAGATGTGTTTTAGTTTATGTACACATTCAAATACAAATTCAAATTCAAACTTTATTGATTTCAATCCAAACAGATAGGATCATTCTCAAAGTGTAGGTACATGATGCTTTGAAAGGTCTATACGTGAATGGTTGAGGGGGGGGGTGGAGTTTTTAAAACATTTTTATTTTAAAGATAGACTTACATGTACTGTAGTAAATAAGGGGTCGGGTTGTATGCTACTGCTGCTTGACCGCACCGGTAGTAAATAAGGGGTTGGGTTGTATGCTACTGCTGCTTGACCGCACCGGTAGTAAATAAGGGGTCGGGTTGTATGCTACTGCTGCTTGACCGCACCGGTAGTAAATAAGGGGTCGGGTTGTATGCTACTGCTGCTTGACCGCACCGGTAGTAAATAAGGGGTCGGGTTGTATGTTACTGCTGCTTGACAGCACCAGTAGTAAATAAGGGGTCGGGTTGTATGTTACTGCTGCTTGACCGCACCGGTAGTAAATAAGGGGTCGGGTTGTATGTTACTGCTGCTTGACCGCACCGGTAGTAAATAAGGGGTCGGGTTGTATGTTACTGCTGCTTGACCGCACCGGTAGTAAATAAGGGGTCGGGTTGTATGTTACTGCTGCTTGACAGCACCGGTAGTAAATAAGGGGTCGGGTTGTATGTTACTGCTGCTTGACCGCACCGGTAGTAAATAAGGGGTCGGGTTGTATGTTACTGCTGCTTGACCGCACCGGTAGTAAATAAGGGGTCGGGTTGTATGTTACTGCTGCTTGACCGCACCGGTAGTAAATAAGGGGTCGGGTTGTATGTTACTGCTGCTTGACCGCACCGGTAGTAAATAAGGGGTCGGGTTGTATGTTACTGCTGCTTGACCGCACCGGTAGTAAATAAGGGGTTGGGTTGTATGTTACTGCTGCTCGACTGCACCGGTAGTAAATAAGGGGTCGGGTTGTATCTTGATAGACAGCTCTATACATATTGTGAGTGTCATCACATACAACATGTACACATGTTGTGATAGTCTACAAATTCAGCTCTCGATGGGTGCAAAGATCTCGAAAATCAGCCAACGAGAAGGTGACTTATGACTGGACTGTCCATGTTCTCACATAGAGACGGCCAGGTCAGCGAGGCATCAAGGAACAAACATCAACAAGTCTGGAAATAACAATCACGGTGACCTCGTTGTGTAAGGGGTCGTTTATTGTTGGGCCACTGGTCCCGGATAACCCTGCTCTGACTCTGAGTGATAAGACTTCTCCACTTTTCTCACCTCCCTGTTTGGAGGGAGGGGAGTTCTGCTCTACATATAGAATAATGTACAATGGCAAGCTCAACATTTCTTACATCAATATACATGTACAGTCAAACCTGTCTATAGCAACCATACAAGGGAAACACAAAATGTGGTCTTTGTAGACAGGTTCCTTTAGTACATGTCTCAATGAGAAACCAATTTAAAGGGAAACACAAAATGTGGTCCTTGTAGACAGGTGGTCTTTGTAGACAGGTGGTCACTGAAACAGGTTTGACTGTGCATGTAATTGATATGAAGAAGCATATCTACTTCAACACATGAGTTTATCCATTTACATGTGTTTGTAGAAGAAGGGAGGCAGTCACTATGAACATGCCTGACAAAGAAAGCGGACAAAGTAGACAAAGGAAAATCCCTTCACTGCTATTATGTAAAAAGGTGAATATGCATGTGACACCTGTTCTACACATTTTTACATAATAGCAGTGAAGGGATGTTCCTTTGTCTACCTGAGGAACTGTATATTTTGTCCGCTTTCTTTGTCAGTGATGTTCATAGTGAGTAATATTCCAAGTGAATTGAAATATTCTGTCTCTTTTAATATCTCTCAGCTGGTGGTGCTATCATTGTAGCTGCGACGGCAGGTTTTGTGATACGCAGCTCACCTACAGATGTAGGACTTCCGTCTATACAAACCTCAAGTGATCAACTAAATAAATCTACAGATGATGGTATGTGAAGCAGGATTTCTTTTTGTTTAAGCTCCTCTGAAGTGTTGGGACCCCTAAAGTCGCTGAAAATTTGATGGCAAAATTTCACTTAACCACTCGACTGCTAACCACGCACATGTCAGTGTTCTGGCTCTTGCATGCCTGTGCGCACCACGTACATGTACGTGCTTAGTTTATTGCAAGTGAAAGACCGTAGCACTGCATAAGGCCTAGCCCTACTGTGTAAATTTGCACTGCAATGATGTTATACAGGTCTCGAACAGTAAATGGCGCTCTTCCATAAAAATACCGGCTTTTTTGTGTACAGTGTACAGTTTTTGTACAGTACAAAAATGCTGTAGCACAGGCGATATGAAGGCGTTTAAAGCAGTCAAGTGGTTAAGTTGTATCGTAATGTGAAAGATTACCGGTTTGTCATTTAAGACACACTTCTGCAAAGATTTCCATGTACAAAATATGAGTTTGATAACAATATTGATAACAGAGTACATAATTTAAGTTTTCTGTTTTATGCAGTGATGAGTGCATACATTATGTATGGGTCCTTAAACAATAACCTGCAGTGAAATCTGAAAAGCTGTTATATCAGTGTATGTATAAATGAAGAACTTCTGGTGACAGGCTATCAAGTGGACGATGAAACTTACAATATGTTAAATCTTATTACATTGATATACAGTCTATCAAAATTATATAAAATATTTATTTAAAGGTAAAAAACCAACTCAAATTGTTTATGGGTTGATTTTAAGTCCATGTGAAATCATATTTGGAAAGTGAAAGTAACTATAAATTTGGAAAAGAAAATGAAGTTCAAAACAATGTATCAATGGTTGCTGTAAAACCTTGATTTATTTTTATTGTATGTTTATATGTAATTGCTAATACCGTATTGGCCGGCGATAAGGCCGCAGCGCCATATAGGCCGCACCCCCGATTTTGACATTAAAAAAAAAAAAAAAAAAAAAAAATTGTGGGGTTGTTGTTGTTGTTTTGTTGCCGAAAACCCACGCGGGGAAGGACCTTCATTTAACATCGAGGTGCAGTTAAAGGCGCTGATTTGTGCTTGTAAACTTGTCACAAATAATTGTAACAATGTCGTTTTTAGAAGAATGTGTAAGATCATTAATGTGAATTAAAAACAATAGAGTACTAGGTCCTACGATAAAACCTTGTGGTACACCATTTGTTATATAAAAAAAATTGAGGAATTATTATTATAAACTACATATTGAGATCTATTAGAAAGATTACTTTCAAACCAAGATGACACACAAATTTTAGTGTTGTTGTAGTTTCCGAGTGGTGAGTCAACACACTGATTACTGAGCGGGGAGACATTGCCAGGCATAGCGCCATAAATCGAAACTAAAAAAATAAATAAATAAAACAATAAAAAAAAAAATAATAATTACTCTTTCGCCGCATAGGCCGCACCCCGACTTTTTGATATTTTCTCTTCCAAAAATACTGCGGCCTTTACGCCGGCAAATACGGTAAATACCTCGAAAGGGGATATTAATAATAATATGTCTTGTTTACCCAGGGTAGCCTCATCAGTATTCATACTGTTCTCCATGAGGGCCCTGCAATCATATTATTACCCCGGTCATCGGATTCAGGCTTACCTGCATACAATGTATGCACAGTCTCCACTCCCTGGGGAGCATTCCAGCCAGGCATCATTTTTACAAGTTCACACTTGCTAATCTAAGCACATTAGCTTTCGCATCCTACCGGGTACCCATTTAACACCTGGGTGGATAGTGGCAAATGTAGATCAATGTCTTCCCAAAGGACATTAGTGCCGCGGTGAGACTTGAATCGCGAACCTTGTGATCCACAGTACGGTGACATATCCACTCGTCCATGACACCTCTACAGGATGAGAAAAAAAAGGAAACAAATAATGTTTGATATTCTCTGTCCTCTCAGCAGGAAGAGGAGAGTCATCCAGTGTTCTGCAGAACCTGTGGGCCATCCTGTCCAGTCCTGCACTCTGGGTGATATCACTACTCTTCCTCATCAGTAACTTCCTTGTCAATGGTATCACAGACTGGGGCCAACTCTTCTTGATACAAGAGAAAGGGCTTAGTCATACAACAGGTGAGAGATAGGGTAAGACTGGTGTAAGACTAGAGACTGGGACCAACTCTTCTTGAGACTGGTGTTAGTCATACAACAGGTGAGAGATAGGGTGAGACTGGTGTGAGACTAGAGACTGGGACCAACTCTTCTTGATACAAGAGAAAGGGCTTAGTCATACAACAGGTGAGAGATAGGGTTAGACTGGTCTGAGACTACAGACTGGGGCCAACTCTTCTTGATACAAGAGAAAGGGCTTAGTCATACAACAGATGAGAGATAGGGTGAGACTGGTCTGAGACTACAGACTGGGGCCAACTCTTCTTGATACAAGAGAAAGGGCTTAGTCATACAACAAATGAGTGATAGGGTGAGACTGGTGTGAGACTAGAGACTGGGACCAACTCTTCTTGATACAAGAGAAAGGTCTTAGCCATACAACAGGTGAGAGATAGGGTAAGACTGGTCTGAGACTAGTCTCCATTTGATAGAGAAGCAAGATCTCAGTTGTATAATATGTTAGAGATGGGGTAAGACTGGTTTGATAGTAGAAACTGAGACCACCGCCATTTGATAGAGAAGCAAGGTCGCAGTTGTAGAATATGTGAGAGATAGGGTAAAACTAATGTGAGAGTGGAGACTGGGACCACCTCTATTTGATAGAGAAGCAAGGTCGCAGTTGTAGAATATTTGAGAGATAGGGTAAGACTTATGTGAGAGTAGAGACTGGGACCATTTCTTTTTTATACAGGTGGCCTAGGGAGCAGGCTTTATATTCATTGAAGTGATGTAACCAAGTTTGGATTAAACAGACGATATTATAAACACTTGAAAACATGAACTGATGACAATTGGGTTTCGAGAGACCCAGGGTCACATGGTCATAACAAATGAAAATTCTGAAAATCTTGTTAATTTTGTTTTGCAGGTAGTTCTTTTACCAGTGCGTATTCCCTTGGTGCTACAGTAGGCAGTATAACATCGGGATACATCACTGATAAACTAGTAGCAAAGGTAAGGTAGAGGTGTTTCCATTTACTCTACCACTAGTAGCAAAGGTAAGGTACAGGTGTTTCCATTTACTCTACCACTTCTTTCTGACCCACCTGACACACTTTAATCTGACCCCCTTTCTTCCCATTCGTTTTCTACACAGAGGCTTTTTCATGAGACAGTTTGTGTGATTGGCTTTTTTGCTAGTGAATATTCATGACATTATGCAAATTATTAAGATCGCACAATTCTCGAGCGCGGTCATCTTTTTGTCGCACAAAAAATACGATCAACTGGGCTTTAGCGCAGGAAAGTCTGAACAGCTCGGGCTGACTAATCGCCAAGTAATGCTTGCACTTAGGCTGCCAAGCCAGTCATTGTGTGTAATTAGTCAAACAAAATGTTGCTTGATAATGAGAAATAACGAGTTTGGGTAGGATTTCACAATATCATTATTATTTCATAAATAATTGTTGAATATCTGAATCACGATGAGCCCTTATTTCAAGAGGTGAAAACAGCCACAAATAAATAGAACATTATGATGGGCTGGTTATTGTAAACTACTGCAGAATATGTTGCCTAGTAACCAAAGACATGACAGAGGAAGGAATCAGGGGTCGTAGGTCAGTTCATGTGAGGCCACCCTCCCCCTGAGTTTACGTAAACAAATAATGTTGGAATTTACAGGCTTGATGAATGACATCATAGCGTGTGTATTATAATAACACGAATGAGATCAATTTATGTAGTGCATCAGTATATATTCTCTACTGCACTGTGGTTAAAACCAAACTCCCTGCAGAGCTACTTCAGAGATATAGTCAAACCTGCTTTAGTGACCACCTGTCTACAAGGAAAGACTACATTCTTTGTTTCCCTTGAAAATTGTTTCTTGTTGAAACATGTACTAAAAGAACCCGTCTACAAAGACCACTTTTTGTGTTTCCCTTGGGCGCTCGCTATAGACACGTTTGACTATATTTATGTTTCACATTTCTTTCATTATTTCATTATCATTTTTCTAAATTGAAAATTAAAATATCATTATGTTACAAATGATATTACATTGAGTCACTACACACAACATAGAGACTGTGTGTTCCTTTTATATGTATTTGATATCTTGGCTAGCTGGCCTGTTAGAGACTGTGTGTTCCTTGTATATGTATTTGATATATTGGCTAGCTGGCCTGTTGGGGGGAGGTGTGCTTTGATGCAAAATTGGTATGGATAGCAGTATAACTGAGAATTCCAGATTTTAAGCTTATTTTGATAATTTTGGATTACTTTGTCCACACGTATTTGCTGAATAGACCCCCAACAAATATATACACCTGTAACCCTAAAGATGTGAGGTACATGTACAGGTGTAATTCAAATGCTTTCATTTTATGTTGTACTCTTTAAATAGTATTTAATTTCAATGGAATTGTCCTTGTTATTTTACATGTATTAGTATGGGCGGAGAAGAAGAGGAACATCCCGGTATCCATGGTTACTGCTCATGGTTGCATTGAATCTTCTGTCACTTCATGCCCTAAGAAACTACAGAGAAGCATACCAGGTAACTTACCCCTATCCCATTGGGTAGATAGAGAAGCATACCAGGTAACTTACCCCTATCCCATTGGGTAGATAGAGAAGCATACCAGGTAACTTACCCCTATCCCATTGGGTAGATAGAGAAGCATACCAGGTAACTTACCCCTATCCCATTGTGTAGATAGAGAAGCATACCAGGTAACTTACCCCTATCCCATTGGGTAGATAGAGAAGCATACCAGGTAACTTACCCCTATCCCATTGTGTAGATAGAGAAGCATACCAGGTAACTTACCCCTATCCCATTGGGTAGATAGAGAAGCATACCAGGTAACTTACCCCTATCCCATTGGGTAGATAGAGAAGCATACCAGGTAACTTACCCCTATCCCATTGGGTAGATAGAGAAGCATACCAGGTAACTTACCCCTATCCCATTGGGTAGATAGAGAAGCATACCAGGTAACTTACCCCTATCCCATTGTGTAGATAGAGAAGCATACCAGGTAACTTACCCCTATCCCATTGGGTAGATAGAGAAGCATACCAGGTAACTTACCCCTATCCCATTGGGTAGATAGAGAAGCATACCAGGTAACTTACTCCTATCCCATTGTGTAGATAGAGAAGCATACCAGGTAACTTACCCCTATCCCATTGGGTAGATAGAGAAGCATACCAGGTAACTTACCCCTATCCCATTGTGTAGATAGAGAAGCATACCAGGTAACTTACCCCTATCCCATTGGGTAGATAGAGAAGCATACCAGGTAACTTACCCCTATCCCATTGGGTAGATAGAGAAGCATACCAGGTAACTTACCCCTATCCCATTGTGTAGATAGAGAAGCATACCAGGTAACTTACCCCTATCCCATTGTGTAGAGAAGCATACCAGGTAACTTACCCGTATCCCATTGGGTAGATAGAGAAGCATACCAGGTAACTTACCCCTATCCCATTGGGTAGATAGAGAAGCATACCAGGTAACTTACCCCTATCCCATTGGGTAGATAGAGAAGCATACCAGGTAACTTACCCCTATCCCATTGGGTAGATAGAGAAGCATACCAGGTAACTTACCCCTATCCCATTGGGTAGATAGAGAAGCATACCAGGTAACTTACCCCTATCCCATTGGGTAGATAGAGAAGCATACCAGGTAACTTACCCCTATCCCATTGGGTAGATAGAGAAGCATACCAGGTAACTTACCCCTATCCCATTGGGTAGATAGAGAAGCATACCAGGTAACTTACCCCTATCCCATTGGGTAGATAGAGAAGCATACCAGGTAACTTACCCCTATCCCATTGGGTAGGTAGAGAAGCATACCAGGTAACTTACCCCTATCCCATTGGGTAAATAGAGAAGCATACCAGGTAACTTACCCCTATCCCATTGGGTAAATATAGAAGCATACCAGGTAACTTACCCCTATCCCATTGTGTAGATAGAGAAGCATACCAGGTAACTTACCCCTATCCCATTGTGTAAATATAGAAGCATACCAGGTAACTTACCCCTATCCCAATGGGTAAATAGAGAAGCATACCAGGTAACTAACCCCTATCCCATTGGGTAGATATAGAAGCATACCAGGTAACTTACCCCTATCCCATTGGGTAGATAGAGAAGCATACCAGGTAACTTACCCCTATCCCATTGGGTAGATAGAGAAGCATACCAGGTAACTTACCCCTATCCCATTGGGTAGATAGAGAAGCATACCAGGTAACTTACCCCTATCCCATTGTGTAGATAGAGAAGCATACCAGGTAACTTACCCCTATCCCATTGGGTGGATAGAGAAGCATACCAGGTAACTTACCCCTATCCCATTGGGTAGATAGAGAAGCATACCAGGTAACTTACCCCTATCCCATTGGGTAGATAGAGAATCATACCAGGTAACTTACCCCTATCCCATTGGGTAGATAGAGAAGCATACCAGGTAACTTACCCCTATCCCATTGTGTAGATAGAGAAGCATACCAGGTAACTTACCCCTATCCCATTGTATAGATAGAGAAGCATACCAGGTAACTTACCCCTATCCCATTGGGTAGATAGAGAAGCATACCAGGTAACTTACCCCTATACCATTGTGTAGATAGAGAAGCATACCAGGTAACTTACCCCTATCCTATTGGGTAGATAGAGAAGCATACCAGGTAACTTACCCCTATCCCATTGCGTAGATAGAGAATCATACCAGGTAACTTACCCCTATCCCATTGGGTAGATAGAGAAGCATACCAGGTAACTTACCCCTATCCCATTGGGTAGATAGAGAAGCATACCAGGTAACTTACCCCTATCCCATTGTGTAGATAGAGAAGCATACCAGGTAACTTACCCCTATCCCATTGGGTGGATAGAGAAGCATACCAGGTAACTTACCCCTATCCCATTGGGTAGTATAGAAGCATACCAGGTAACTTACCCCTATCTCATTGGGTAGATAGAGAATCATACCAGGTAACTTACCCCTATCCCATTGGGTAGATAGAGAAGCATACCAGGTAACTTACCCCTACCCATTGGGTAGATAGAGAAGCATACCAGGTAACTTACCCCTATCCCATTAGGTAGTATAGAAGCATACCAGGTAACTTACCCCTATCCCATTGGGTAGTATAGAAGCATACCAGGTAACTTACCCCTATCCCATTGGGTAGATAGAGAAGCATACCAGGTAACTTACCCCTATCCCATTGGGTAGATAGAGAAGCATACCAGGTAACTTACCCCTATCCCATTGGGTAGATAGAGAAGCATACCAGGTAACTTAGCCCTAACCCATTGTGTAGATAGAGAAGCATATCAGGTAACTTACCCCTACCCATTGTGTAGATAGAGAAGCATACCAGGTAACTTACCCCTATCCCATTGGGTAGATAGAGAAGCATACCAGGTAACTTACCCCTATCCCATTGGGTAGATAAGGAAGCATACCAGGTAACTTACCCCTATCCCATTGGGTAGGTAGAGAAGCATACCAGGTAACTTACCCCTATCCCATTGGGTAGTATAGAAGCATACCAGGTAACTTACCCCTATCCCATTGGGTAGATAGAGAAGCATACCAGGTAACTTACCCCTATCCCATTGGGTAGATAGAGAAGCATACCAGGTAACTTACCCCTATCCCATTGGGTAGATAGAGAAGCATACCAGGTAACTTAGCCCTAACCCATTGTGTAGATAGAGAAGCATATCAGGTAACTTACCCCTACCCATTGTGTAGATAGAGAAGCATACCAGGTAACTTACCCCTATCCCATTGGGTAGATAGAGAAGCATACCAGGTAACTAACCCCTATCCCATTGGGTAGATATAGAAGCATACCAGGTAACTTACCCCTATCCCATTGGGTAGATAGAGAAGCATACCAGGTAACTTACCCCTATCCCATTGGGTAGATAGAGAAGCATACCAGGTAACTTACCCCTATCCAATTGGGTAGATAGAGAAGCATACCAGGTAACTTACCCCTATCCCATTGTGTAGATAGAGAAGCATACCAGGTAACTTACCCCTATCCCATTGGGTGGATAGAGAAGCATACCAGGTAACTTACCCCTATCCCATTGGGTAGATAGAGAAGCATACCAGGTAACTTACCCCTATCCCATTGGGTAGATAGAGAATCATACCAGGTAACTGACCCCTATCCCATTGGGTAGATAGAGAAGCATACCAGGTAACTTACCCCTATCCCATTGTGTAGATAGAGAAGCATACCAGGTAACTTACCCCTATCCCATTGTATAGATAGAGAAGCATACCAGGTAACTTACCCCTATCCCATTGGGTAGATAGAGAAGCATACCAGGTAACTTACCCCTATCCCATTGTGTAGATAGAGAAGCATACCAGGTAACTTACCCCTATCCTATTGGGTAGATAGAGAAGCATACCAGGTAACTTACCCCTATCCCATTGCGTAGATAGAGAATCATACCAGGTAACTTACCCCTATCCCATTGGGTAGATAGAGAAGCATACCAGGTAACTTACCCCTATCCCATTGGGTAGATAGAGAAGCATACCAGGTAACTTACCCCTATCCCATTGTGTAGATAGAGAAGCATACCAGGTAACTTTCCCCTATCCCATTGGGTGGATAGAGAAGCATACCAGGTAACTTACCCCTATCCCATTGGGTAGTATAGAAGCATACCAGGTAACTTACCCCTATCCCATTGGGTAGATATAGAATCATACCAGGTAACTTACCCCTATCCCATTGGGTAGATAGAGAAGCATACCAGGTAACTTACCCCTACCCATTGGGTAGATAGAGAAGCATACCAGGTAACTTACCCCTATCCCATTAGGTAGTATAGAAGCATACCAGGTAACTTACCCCTATCCCATTGGGTAGTATAGAAGCATACCAGGTAACTTACCCCTATCCCATTGGGTAGATAGAGAAGCATACCAGGTAACTTACCCCTATCCCATTGGGTAGATAGAGAAGCATACCAGGTAACTCACCCCTATCCCATTGGGTAGATAGAGAAGCATACCAGGTAACTTAGCCCTAACCCATTGTGTAGATAGAGAAGCATATCAGGTAACTTACCCCTACCCATTGTGTAGATAGAGAAGCATACCAGGTAACTTACCCCTATCCCATTGGGTAGATAGAGAAGCATACCAGGTAACTTACCCCTATCCCATTGGGTAGATAGAGAAGCATACCAGGTAACTTACCCCTATCCCATTGGGTGGATAGCGAAGCATACCAGGTAACTTACCCCTATCCCATTGGGTAGTATAGAAGCATACCAGGTAACTTACCCCTATCCCATTGGGTAGATAGAGAATCATACCAGGTAACTTACCCCTATCCCATTGGGTAGATAGAGAAGCATACCAGGTAACTTACCCCTACCCATTGGGTAGATAGAGAAGCATACCAGGTAACTTACCCCTATCCCATTGGGTAGTATAGAAGCATACCAGGTAACTTACCCCTATCCCATTGGGTAGTATAGAAGCATACCAGGTAACTTACCCCTATCCCATTGGGTAGATAGAGTAGCATACCAGGTAACTTACCCCTATCCCATTGGGTAGATAGAGAAGCATACCAGGTAACTTACCCCTACTCATTGGGTAGATAGAGAAGCATACCAGGTAACTTACCCCTATCCCATTGTGTAGATAGAGAAGCATACCAGGTAACTTACCCCTATCCCATTGTGTAGTATAGAAGCATACCAGGTAACTTACTCCTATCCCATTGTGTAGATAGACAAGCATACCAGGTAACTTACCCCTACCCATTGGGTAGATAGAGAAGCATACCAGGTAACTTACCCCTATCCCATTGGGTAGTATAGAAGCATACCAGGTAACTTACTCCTATCCCATTGTGTAGATAGACAAGCATACCAGGTAACTTACCCCTATCCCATTGTGTAGATAGAGAAGCATACCAGGTAACTTACCCCTAACCCATTGTGTAGATAAAGAAGCATACCAGGTAACTTACTCCTATCCCATTGTGTAGATAGACAAGCATACCAGGTAACTTACCCCTATCCCATTGGGTAGATAGAGAAGCATACCAGGTAACTTACCCCTAACCCATTGTGTAGATAGAGAAGCATACCAGGTAACTTACCCCTATCCCATTGTGTAGAAAGAGAAGCATACCAGGTAACTTACCCCTATCCCATTGGGTAGATAGAGAAGCATACCAGGTAACTTACCCCTATCCCATTGTGTAGATAGAGAAGCATACCAGGTAACTTACCCCTATCCCATTGTGTAGATAGACAAGCATACCAGGTAACTTACCCCTATCCCATTGTGTAGATAGAGAAGCATACCAGGTAACTTACCCCTAACCCATTGTGTAGATAAAGAAGCATACCAGGTAACTTACCCCTATCCCATTGTGTAGATAGACAAGCATACCAGGTAACTTACCCCTATCCCATTGTGTAGATAGAGAAGCATACCAGGTAACTTACCCCTAACCCATTGTGTAGATAGAGAAGCATACCAGGTAACTTACCCCTATCCCATTGTGTAGATAGAGAAGCATACCAGGTAACTTACCCCTACCCATTGGGTAGATAGAGAAGCATACCAGGTAACTTACCCCTATCCCATTGGGTAGATAGAGAAGCATACCAGGTAACTTACCCCTACCCATTGTGTAGATAGAGAAGCATACCAGGTAACTTACCCCTATCCCACTGGGTAGATAGAGAAGCATACCAGGTAACTTACCCCTATCCCATTGGGTAGATAGAGAAGCATACCAGGTAACTTACCCCTATCCCATTGGGTAGATAGAGAAGCATACCAGGTAACTTACCCCTATCCCATTGTGTAGATAGAGAAGCATACCAGGTAACTTACCCCTATCCCATTGGGTAGGTAGAGAAGCATACCAGGTAACTTACCCCTATCCCATTGGGTAGGTAAAGTAGTAATAAATGAGTATGTGTGCTTCGAAACAAAGTGCCATATTGTTAATTCAATTCAATTCAAATTTATTTTGCCAAAACAATTTAAATGAATATAAGATACATGTATGTACATGAAACTATAGATTGTTACATGAAAATAATGTATATACATGTACATATATATACATTGGGACAATATAAAAGTTGATTGGCAGGTAGCAGCCAGAAAGAAAATGAACCCTATAAGTGGCCGACCTAAAGATGAATAATTTAAAATAAATATGAGCAGGAGTTACAGGGGCTCATTCTATTGGTTGGTCTATGTTTAGGTATAGCTCAGATGAGTTGTGTCGTGTTGTTTGGGATCTTGGCTGTAGAGAACTCATCTATTTATCTCTTTATTTACAGGGGCTCATTCTATTGGTTGGTCTATGTTTAGGTATAGCTCAGATGAGTTGTGTAGTGTTGTTTGGGATCTTGGCTGTAGAGAACTGATCTATTTATCTCTTTATTTACAGGAGCTCATTCTATTAGTTGGTCTATGTTTAGGTATAGCCCAGAAGAGTTGTGTAGTGTTGTTTGGAATCTTGGCTGTAGAGAACTGATCTATTTATCTCTTTATTTACAGGAGCTCATTCTATTAGTTGGTCTATGTTTAGGTATAGCTCAGAAGAGTTGTGTCGTGTTGTTTGGGATCTTGGCTGTAGAGAACTGATCTATTTATCTCTTTATTTACAGGAGCTCATTCTATTGGTTGGTCTATGTTTAGGTATAGCTCAGATGAGTTGTGTAGTGTTGTTTGGGATCTTGGCTGTAGAGAACTGATCTATTTATCTCTTTATTTACAGGAGCTCATTCTATTGGTTGGTCTATGTTTAGGTATAGCCCAGAAGAGTTGTGTCGTGTTGTTTGGGATCTTGGCTGTAGAGAACTGATCTATTTATCTCTTTATTTACAGGAGCTCATTATATTGGTTGGTCTATGTTTAGGTATAGCTCAGAAGAGTTGTGTAGTGTTGTTTGGGATCTTGGCTGTAGAGAACTCATCTATTTATATCTTTATTTACAGGAGCTCATTCTATTGGTTGGTCTATGTTTAGGTATAGCCCAGAAGAGTTGCGTAGTGTTGTTTGGGATCTTAGCTGTAGAGAACTGATCTATTTATCTCTTTATTTACAGGAGCTCATTCTATTGGTTGGTCTATGTTTAGGTATAGCTCAGAAGAGTTGTGTCGTGTTGTTTGGGATCTTGGCTGTAGAGAACTGATCTATTTATCTCTTTATTTACAGGAGCTCATTCTATTGGTTGGTCTATGTTTAGGTATAGCTCAGATGAGTTGTGTCGTGTTGTTTGGGATCTTGGCTGTAGAGAACTGATCTATTTATCTCTTTATTTACAGGAGCTCATTCTATTGGTTGGTCTATGTTTAGGTATAGCTCAGAAGAGTTGTGTCGTGTTGTTTGGGATCTTGGCTGTAGAGAACTGATCTATTTATCTCTTTATTTACATGAGCTCATTCTATTGGTTGGTCTATGTTTAGGTATAGCCCAGAAGAGTTGTGTAGTGTTGTTTGGGATCTAGGCAGCAGAGAACTGATCTATTTATCTCTTTATTTACAGGAGCTCATTCTATTGGTTGGTCTATGTTTAGGTATAGCTCAGAAGAGCTGTGTAGTGTTGTTTGGGATCTAGGCAGCAGAGAACTGATCTATTTATCTCTTTATTTACAGGAGCTCATTCTATTGGTTGGTCTATGTTTAGGTATAGCCCAGAAGAGTTGTGTAGTGTTGTTTGTGATCTTGGCTGTAGAGAACTCATCTATTTATCTCTTTATTTACAGGAGCTCATTCTATTGGTTGGTCTATGTTTAGGTATAGCTCAGATGAGTTGTGTAGTGTTGTTTGGGATCTTGGCTGTAGAGAACTCATCTATTTATCTCTTTATTTACAGGAGCTCATTCTATTGGTTTGTCTATGTTCAGGTATAGCTCAGATGAGTTGTGTAGTGTTGTTTGGGATCTTGGCTGTAGGGAACTGATCTATTTATCTCTTTATTTTACGGGAGCTCATTCTATTGGTTGGTCTATGTTTAGGTTTAGCTCAAAAGAGTTGTGTAGTGTTGTTTGGGATCTTGGCTCTAGAGAACTCATCTATTTATCTCTTTATTTTACAGGAGCTCATTCTATTGGTTGGTCTATGTTTAGGTATAGCCCAGAAGAGCTGTGTAGTGTTGTTTGGGATCTTGGCTGTAGAGAACTCTCCCATCCACCTATCTGGGACGGTCCATGCCTTCGCAGCTTTGGCTTCAAGTGGTGAGTTTACAATTACACAATTACTTAAATTATTGTTTTTTGGCTTTTGTTAGAACACAGACAGGGTTCATATTCCTTAATAATTAAAGAGAGTGTAGCCTAACAAGACTACGTGTCTTTCCCGTGGCCTGCCTGGGGCTAATCTTGTATAATACGACTTCAGACGACGCGACCACAGCAATCACGTGCGTGCAACATAGGCAAAACAGAAGCATGAGGAGAACTTTGAGGAGAACTTTGGAGCCCCCCCCCCCCAACACTCCAGGGTAGGAAGGACCGCATTCATGTTCCCAAAATCTATGTTAAAGGGGTCCTTTTCCAGCAACAAAGTTCAACCCGAGAATTTAAATAAAATGGGTGCATTTGACTTTTCACCCAGAGATTTCTTTAATTAAGAAAGGGTCGTTTCTTTCCTCTCTCTTTGAACTCCTGAGAAATTAAAAAAGGGGGTTATAAGATATTAAAGAGAGGGTGTTTTTTCTCCCTCTGTCTTTGGATTCCTGAAAAATTCAAAAAAGGGTTATAAAATATCTTGAATATCATAGATAGAGGGGTACATTGAGCAGTGTCCCAGATTTTGGGGGGTCTCAAAGGCAGGAAAAGCCCGCATGATTGTTGATATGGTATCTCACTGTGTAATCCAACAGATAATGAAGCAGAACATCACTTAATTATATCTTTGTCACAAATATGTTTTTAGAAAGTATTTATAGTCATTTTGGTCTTAGACAATAAAGAAGAATAACAAAAGACGTTATCAGTTGGTGGTGTAATAATTGATCAATAATTGGAACAATAACGGACAAGGCTTATTGGTCGACGCACACAGGTGCTCAACCAACATTATCCCTCGTTGACCATCCATTGCGAGACAAATGAATATCACTAGCGATACTTCATATGCAATGAGTAATATATTTAACATTAAAGGTAAAGACTAGTTTTGGAAACGCCCCTCTCTCAAAAAATTAAATGGAAGCTCTTATTACCAATCATGTGAAAGAATATGTTTTGACTAATACATGATGACAAAAATTTCGCCAGGAAACCGCCTACTAATTGATATATTTGGTAAATTAGTTTATCTATTGGGATGTGATAGATATAACGCACGTGTGCGTAGTCCCATATACATCTTTCTGTGTACAGTGCTTGTAACTTTACAAAGACTGGGCCAATTTTCTTATCATTTGATGATTCCAGAACCTTGCAGTACACACCAATACTTACAATGTATATGCTAGATGATCAACCTTTTCTGATTGATTCCACAACGTTTCATTCACAATGCAATCGCATGACCATAACTGGTCTTTATCTTTAATATAAAATACGTTTTCCCATTTGTTTCTCTCGTTTCTCTCTCTAGTTGGTGGTGTATTAGCTGGGCTACCTCTGACCTACATCTCACAGCATTACACCTGGTCACATACTTTGTATTGCATGGAGTCAGCCTCATTTCTCAGCCTTGTCGTCATGCTTCTTATACGTAGGATGAACATGAGAATTGGTTACCAGTCTCATCAAAAGACAGACTAAACTTCTTTTCATAACGTAACCTAGCCATCCTACCGCTGCATTTGATTGGCTCAATAGGAACCTATACGTCATGCGCTTGTCATAAACATTCATGATGTGCACGCACGCAGATTCTGATGCGATAATTTATCAAATATGAGATTTCAAGGACATTGCGACAAAATTGGGTCGTAACTTTTCTATATTCATTGCGACATACTGGTTAGTCCAGAATCTGGCCGATTTAATTTTGATCGCTACCAAAGCAAATATTCATATATTGAAATATTGATATGCAGCACTAGGATGGCTAGGATACATTTTAAAAAGACGCCGACCTGGGACCCGTTTCTCAAAGCCTTCTTTCAATGACAAATGACAAAAATCAGTGACAAATCTGCTGATAACCAATCCGAAGCAAGGATATCACTAGCTTATAACAGAAACTGTAATTTGTCATTGATGACTGTGTGAAATGGGGCCCTGATGGAAGTCAAAGAAAGAGAGGGAGAAGTAAACACAATCAGAGGCTTTATTCCATCTTTTCCTCACTTTTAGTTGTCCATGCAAGTGAGAGCCTTATTCTTTACTGGAAACATTGGTATCATACTAATTATGCTTTTCTATATCTTTATTTTGTATACATGTTTGATGTTTCTTATGTTACAGTCATGCAAATTGTCAGATTGAAAGTTGAAAAAAAATTGTGATTTATTTGCAAGAAATGACAATTATTATGTCCGTCTCAACCTACTTCCAATATAATGCTAATCTTGAGCTCTGGGCCCTGTCTTACAAAGAGTTGATATTGATCCGAATCAATATCAAGTCCCTAAATCAATCTCAAGTTTGCAGTCTCCCATCTCTTATGTACATAGTTGTGATTGATATCAATCACAAATAAGTTGCGATTGATATTAACTCTTTGTAATACAGGGCCCTGGTATGCAGGCGCGTACACAGCAGGGGGGGGGGGGGGCGGGGTTATTGACCCCCCCCCCCCCCTCCCCTCAATTTTTGTTATGAGTTTGGTTTTTGATGAACCCCCCCCCCTCCCTCATATTTGTTTTTAATGATAACAAATAAAGTGACCTTACCCCCCCCCCCCCCCCCCTCCCCTAACCGAACGTAATATCGGTCTGAAATTTGCATGCAAGTGAAGTATAGAATACTATGGTAATTTCAATTTTTTGAAAAATTCAGTCATTTGCATATTTATGCAATCAAGTATTTTGACCCCCAAAACAAACACCTAAACTAACCCCCCCACCCCCGGGGGCTATATAAGGTTAAAGCCAAATCTCTCGCATATGGCCATGCTCTAGAACAGTTTGATCGGAAATAAAAGCACCCCCTTTTGTCCCTTGAAGATGTATCCTATACATGCATGTATTCCTTCTTTCTTTTTGTTTGGGGGGGGGGGTGTTCTTTTGGCAATCATGCTGCAATTAATTTGTTGTGCTCCCCATCCCTGTCTGTAACAAAACAAGAAAAGCAACTATGTGTTGGTTGCAACATCATGTCTTTGTGAGAAGCAAATGTGACAATGATCAGGCAGTGCAATTATAAGTAGAGATTTGAAATCAATCTTGTTATTTTGGGAAATAATGCAATATATTGTAGCATAATCGGTCCAGTATTTAGTATTTAGTAAGACGTAAAGGGTGTTATAGTTAATTGTGAAATATGTACATGTACATCATGAGATGTCAGTCAGTCAGCGTTGCGCTGTCGTTGCGACAGGTACATGTACGTTACAAGGAACGAGATAAAGTTACTTGCATGAACTGCAGATACTGTGCAAGTGTTGTTTCTTGAGTTCCTGTCATACATTTAGTGGTTGCGGGAGTGAGTGAAATGAGAGCTAGTCCACGTTTTTCTTACACGATATACTTTTGTGAGAGCCCACTGAGAGGTCGTTAATGAATGATTGCGAGAGCGTGGACCGGGTTTTGAGAGACTACACAAGGCAGAACGCTACCCCGGCAGAGCCTGCTGTTACGCCACAATATTAATCAACCAATTGAAAATGTTTCGTTGTTGTTTGTCTGTTGTACTGACTGTGTATATGCAAGGTTAAATCAAGCTAGAGATGCATGAGTAGGCAGTATCCCAATGTCAAGCATGAATATTCATAAAGTGGTCGTATATATTAGGTTACAGATCAACATTGATGCATTATGAAGAGCATGAATATTCATATGGTGGTCGTATATTAGGTTACAGATCAACATTGATGCATTATCAAGAGCATGAATATTCATATGGTGGTCGTATATTAGGTTACAGATCAACATTGATGCATTATTAAGAGCATGAATATTCATAAAGTGGTCGTATATATTAGGTTACAGATCAACATTGATGCATTGTCAAGAGCATGAATATTCATATGGTGGTCGTATATATTAGGTTACAGATCAACATTGATGCATTATTAAGAGCATGAATATTCATAAAGTGGTCGTATATATTAGGTTACAGATCAACATTGATGCATTATTAAGAGCATGAATATTCATAAAGTGGTCGTATATATTAGGTTACAGATCAACATTGATGCATTATCAAGAGCATGAATATTCATATGGTGGTCGTATATTAGGTTACAGATCGACATTGATGCATTGTCAAGAGCATGAATATTCATATGGTGGTCGTATAGGTTACAGATCAACATTGATGCATTATCAAGAGCATGAATATTCATATG
Organism: Strongylocentrotus droebachiensis; assembly: GCA_035222895.1. Taxonomy (NCBI): domain Eukaryota; kingdom Metazoa; phylum Echinodermata; class Echinoidea; order Camarodonta; family Strongylocentrotidae; genus Strongylocentrotus; species Strongylocentrotus droebachiensis. The sequence continues at coordinate 11,516 of JAVYIG010011623.1, read as the reverse complement.
GTGGTCGTATATTAGGTTACAGATCAACATTGATGCATTATCAAGAGCATGAATATTCATAAGGTGGTCGTATATTTACAGATCAACATGATGCATTATCAAGAGCATGAATATTCATATGGTGGTCGTATATTAGGTTACATATCAACATTGATGCATTATCAAGAGCATGAATATTCATAAGGTGGTCGTATATTTACAGATCAACATTGATGCATTATTAAGAGCATGAATATTCATAAGGTGGTCGTATATTAGGTTACAGATCAACATTGATGCATTATTAAGAGCATGAATATTCATAAGGTGGTCGTATATTAGGTTACAGATCGACATTGATGCATTATTAAGAGCATGAATATGTACTTTGTATAAGGTGGCCGTATATTTTTTGCCGACCTCCACTTGCCATCCTACGAAAAAAATTAGATTGCCCGCGGGCGTTATTTTTTTATGCGGCACAGATTGGGGCATGGCGCGTGTTGAGCCTATGGGAAGTACGTTCTTTCCCTTCTGAATAGTGTCTGCAAGTACGTGAGACTAGTCATGTTCGCTAGCGAATTAGCGCTGCGAAGAAGTTTGAATATATCCATCGCGAACTATGTGTTTAGAATAGATAACATTCCTCTTCGTTTAAGTTAGTTAAGTTTCATTGACTAATTATTGTGATGTTCTCCTTATTGACGTGCTGCCTCCTCTTCAGATTTCCAATTTCATTTTAATTGTTGATGTAATGATTTTCCATACGCGGTAGTGCATTACATGTAACCGGCATATGTAACACTATTAAATATTACTAGTACGCACACGACCACTATTAGTCTGTAATTCAAGACCCCTTTTTAAAAAAAGCCCCAATCTGTGCCGCATAAAAAAATAACGCTGCCCGCGGGGGGGGGGGGGGGGGGGGAGGGGGGGATTTTAATTGATTATCTAGGTACTTAAAGTACTTGATTCCCAGGATGTATCTTTTTTAAGATGAATAAACCGTATGCCTTATCTATAAATGAAGGAAAAAAATGATTAAATCGTTCATGTCAGGAGACACTCATAATTTGCCTTGCTTCAAATCCGTGTTAATCTAATGTAGATCTAGTGATAGTTGTAGCTGTAGGCAGCTATAGTGGTGTAGATTCTAGACGTGTTAGCTTCAATGCTAAATGGTCTTCAGTTCCCCCCCAAGCGTTTTTGCCAACAACGTGATGATCATACCACGGCACACAAAATATGATCACTAGGAAAAATATAACTCCTTTAGGCAGTCCAAAAACTGTTAATTACACACCCTGCCAGTCAATTATACTACATAGCCTTGATTAAGACTATTGGCGTAAATATTCACAATTGAATGACACACGCCCTTAAAACTAAAACAACAACAACAACAACGACTCTAATCTCTGGATAGATCTAACGTTAGTTTTCACACAAATGAAATAAAGTTGTATACTCACCCAATTTTATATCCATGTCTTGCAGAACTTGCCGAGAACTTGTCACTGTTTCCAAAATTTCCAGCATAATCCAACAATGTCTTGCTAATAACTGTAAAGTTTAAAACTTCCAACGGGTCAAAAGTCACGATTAGCTGTTCAACAAACACGAACGCAACATATTTACACGAGTTAAGGGCATATGCTTTTTGTCTACTTGTTAACGATCTTCACAGCAGATCTAGTAGTACACTGATGAAAGTGATAGGCCTACTGCACATTTTCCCGGTCGAAATCAATTTTGTTAACACAAAATTCATTGTTTGACTTATTGAGGCGAAGACTGGGAGTTTGATCCTGTGACTTGTTGGGGGTTCTGGACTTCGAGCTCACCGTTAGTCTCTGACTCTGGTCCTAGTCTCCTAGATCTACAACTACAAGTTGAAGTTGAGACTGAGCTGAAACTTCAGACGTAGATTTAACGATGAGCTAAAACAGGACTCAACATATGGTTGCCTAGTTATTTTACATGGTGGTCCTGTTGGTGGACCAGATTTTTTAGTCGAACCGGTTCCTGGACCAAATCTAGAACTAGGTTTGGAGACCTTTAGGAGTAGAACGGTCCAACACTCACGAATACATAATTTCCCAAAGTCTTCCTTGCTTATGTTACAGGCTCCTTGTGTTGTTGCACCTTTCCCTCAGTTTTGAGCTTATGAAGGACTGCAACAAACATGTCATTCGCACGCCTAAATTCACCACTGTTTACGATGTCTATTGACTTTGTTTTAAGAAAGTGTTTCTGGAGGCGATAGGCTAGCGTATTTGGTGTATTGTGAACATGGATCTCTTTGCGTAAATTTGGCAATTTCCTCGCCGCACCTCTATCCAGGTCTTGCATTAGAATCATCGTCACAATTCTCTCTATTGTGAAGGTTAACAATATTTATTGCAGGATCCGACCTCTGTCGACAGGCCCTCCCCTTGGCCTTGCACCACTCGTAGGTCAAGAGCCCCAGGCCTAAACTCCCCCCTGACTAGATGCGATGTTAACTCTAGATCTAGCTCTATAAATGCCGTTTCCCGTCTCACCGGATACTTGTTGAGGTTCCGGTCTTTGGGCTTGGACTTGGTATAGGTCATATGTTGGTCCGCAAGATCCGAGCCCGCTGCCTGAGGTTGTGATATTTGTTTCGGCCTGCAGAACTATATAGCTGATATAGGTCTAGGCCATAGAGATATATACTACTGTAACGGAGTTGTTTCAACGTAGCGGGCGCATGTGGATTAGTGCATGCGGGTGGGCAGTTAGATATTAGGCACGAGCAAGAGAGGACGTGTTCGGGCAGGTAGCTAGGGAGGGCAGGATAAGATAGGTGAAACAGGGTGAATCGGAGTACTGCTATTAGCTGTTGAAGGGAAGTTACATTGTAAAGTTGGAGTTCTTCGTGAATAAAGGCAAGTACCTTTTGATGTAAAATGACACTGTGTTTCCGTGTATTATAGAAAAGTAGCGTGATCTTAGTGTGATCGATGATGTTGGAGTGATAGCTTCACTGTTTATGAAAGAACCGTGCGGGTGATTGGAGTCTCGTGAGATTTATTGACCGCTCGGTAAATGGTGCAGGGACCCCGGACAAAACCCGTTACACTACTAACACTAGAGGGCGTACTCGCTCAAATTGCTGTGCGGACCTGGAGCGGTGGCCGCCATTACTAAGGAGGGCAGAAAAACGAACGACCCAACAAGATACTGTGCACAACATACGTGGAAAAATTTGGAGAAGCCAGGTCCCTGCGTTGCATTTGGATGTTCGAACCGAAGAAAGAAAGGGAACTGCATAATATTTCACAAGTAAGTTCTTCTCAATGTTATGTTGATTAATAAGGAGATGTTAGAGCTAAAAATGTAGTTTATGCAGTGACTACATGTAGTCTGTACCCGGGTTGTCTCATGACAAGCCACCGCAGCTCCTGCAGCAGCGGAGCGCGCCGGTCCACGCCCGCCGGGGGATGGGGCAGGCATGGGTTAAGGTTCTGGGGACGGTGATGGGAAAAATTCTGCTGCGCTGGAGTCGCTCGCAACTCCAAGAGCCAGAGAGTCCAACTCGGAAATAAACTCTATGAGCTTGATTCTATTAAAGAAAAGTCTAGAATAAAATGATATAATTAATTTTATCTTATCTAATTTCAAGATAAAAATCAAATGTCAACTTCTTTATATTTTAACTAGGTCTAGACTAGACTCTAGATCTAAACTCTAGTCTCTAATTTCTAAAGCCCGAAAGGCAAAGCCAGGCTAGACAGAAATAACCGTCTGATATGGGTCATTTCTTTAATAAAACTGACATTTGTTGACATTCCCCATAATATAATCAGAGGTCTAGTGGAGCCAGACGCAGTCTCAGTAGAACAACCGACGATATAGAGAGACTGAAGCTTTTGGTCTAAGCCAGGCAAGCCTGCCATATTTCACATCACAGGAGTTATCCAACTAGGCTAGGCTAGCCTAAAAATCCCACCGCACACTACACTATTTCTATCAAATTTGCTTATGACTTGCTGACAAAAGTGACATCATTATTATTTTATTTATTTGGCTGGAAGCTGCTTTCAGTTTCAGTCTTAAAAATCACATGAAATAGCATGAATAGTAGAACAATTGTCATGTTATGAGAAAAAACTCATTATTGTTTCCATTTGCTTTTATTGTAATGCAGGAATACACCCAAGAGAGGAAAGGATGTTACACACCACATCTCATTCCTAGAGCTGTCCCTACTGTCTTTCCTGAACATCCTCCCTATAATAAACAGACCCAATGGCTCAAGACTCCCAGCAAAACCATGTACAACATCCGAAAGTGTTCCCGTGCCTCCAAAGAAACCCTATGACATTACAAAAAACATGACTATTCTTTTTCTGTCTGAGATGATTAGAAACTGAATATAACCAGACAGCAAGTGCAGGATGCCAAGAAACAGCTTAAAGTGGTGAAACAAGGTAAACAGGAGAGATGGAAAAACCAGGACTCTCTTGCAGGAAGCCCACGAAAGCAAGCTCATTAGCCAGGATCAGCTTGACCTACTTCAACACAACTTTGGAGAGAACGCATTTTCAGGAAAAAAAAACCCAAAACATAGAACTTCATTCGTACAAACTACAAAGACAGATCGGTCTTTTATATTTTGCCTCTTGTCTGCATAGCTTATCCACTGGATGATTGACTGTGAAGCCGTTTAAAACTGGAGAGAGCTTTCAATAATCAGTTAAAAAAACAGAACAATCTGAGACTTTTGTTCTGTGTAATGAAATAAAATTCTTAGGACACATTGTGACAGTTGCACAACCTAACCATAATTTTCTGTTTGTTAACTTTACACTAAGGCAAACTAAAGTGGAACTTTTGGATTAAACAAAATGTACTTGAATTTTGAGTTGTTGTGAGGTACACTGTATTTGAATATTTACTATATAAGCTTCATAATTGTACCTGCTGTATCTGATTCAGTTGCTATAATTTTTGCAAATTATTTGCACTCTACATGTGCTTTGATTCTGCAGGGTACAGTATGGATAACCTGAGATAAACATGTAGACCTTTTTTTATAACATTGTCTGGATTGCTCTCAACCAAGTGATTTACATCATTAAAGATGAAAAGCAAGAAATTCACATCAAGTGAGCCCATTTTCAATAAACGAGAAGAATTCACAGATGTGTGGCAATTGAAAAGCTTGCGTAATGCACAGTTGCACACCATATACACACCCATTGATCGTTTTGTACATAGGTTTGAATTTTGTTCCAAAATGGAAAACTGCTTTTGAAGAGATTTGATAACAGAACAATTATATGGAATAATGTCACTAGATGTAAACCCATAAGATTGTGCACTCTTTGGCTTGTTGTATCTACTGTGTACATTTGAGGGTAATCAGTTTCAAATTTATTATTATACCTAATGAATAACGATGTCAAAAGACCATGTTACTATGAGGTTTCACTGAATAGTGTAGTGCAGTATCCTGAGATGTAAGTCTCTTCAATTATAGTTCTTCATCGCAATACAGGTGACTTGGAATATATATGCTCAATTACTATTTCTGGTTTGCATTTATTACTCGATGAAATGTCTTTGTATTATTAGTAAATGTGACACGCCTGCGTGCGCTTGGAGCCAAGTGTTCGTTATCTCTGACATCTTGACACATAGACATTGGCCTGCTGACATTTATGTTTTGGGAGTTATTGTGGCGGTTTTGGGATGTGTAATGCTTGTCTTTGGTGGCGAATCAATTTGTCGTGGTTGTGTTGCCTATGATCCATGACAGTAAATTTGGGGCTAAAATCTGAGGTGTTGTTTTTGCAATGTCTGTCCTTTCAATTGTGTTGTATTATTGCAGTATATATGTCCGATAAAATGTCAAAACTTAAATGCCTATGCTGTAGAATATCAACACACGTGTGCCGTGTGGTAATAAAAGGTTCATTTATTCATTTTTTTCTTCAAATTTAATTATAAGTTTATTCTCTAAAACTGTTTGATGAAAAAAATAAGAAATACACTGTATCAAGGAGAATATTATTTATGGAGAAAAAAAGTGGTGTGAATAAATAGTTATTACATCAATGATCAGCTGGTTTTAAAAAATATTCATATGTATTTATAGTAAACTGTAAAAAATTGAATTATTCTTTAAGACATATAGAGATTTTATAGAGAATAGGTGAAAGACATAAGGTGTGAATTTGATATAAAATGAGTGAGAGAAGAAGAAAAAGAATGTTTGGATGGATGGATGAATGATTGGATGAGTAAATAACATATTTTTTTAAAAATAAATGTGTATAATTCTTTCCTTCCCCCTCTTCCTATCTTCAGTATCGTCCTATATCTGCATTTCCATTATCTACCTATCCTTCTATATTATATCTATCTATCCATCTATTTATGTGTCTAGCTATCTACATAGCCATCTCTATCCCAAATCTATAAGTATCAATCTGTTTATAATAGCCATAAACATAAAATGAATATATTACCTAAAGCGTTTTAAATCAATAAACCCTGGCTCTCATAATAACTGAATTAGAAAGACATTGGCCCCCGGCATTGGCCCTGTAGCATAAAACTTTGTTTAATATCATGACATAAATATCAAATACAAGTCCCAAATGCTTGATTCTGATTGGTTGAAAGCCAAGTAATATTTAATGTCATAATATCACAGTTTTATATTGACAAAGAGGAAGAAAAATTGAAGATATACTGAAATATAAATAGCTTTTTGTGTCCCTTTTACCTCACCATAACATCCGTAATTAATCTTGACCTACACCAGATACCATAACTGAGGCATGAGTAGGGTTCATGCATTATGCAAAATACCACAATTATAACGTTTCATACTCGAAAACCGATAAATCAACCCGAAAAATGAAGCTTCACATTGCTTATCAGTAGCACAGTTTCGATGGAACATCCGGGTATTTCTCGATGTTTTGCCCTCCTTAGTAATGGCGGACCGCGCTCTATGCGCGCACAGAGCTTTGAACGGGCGCGTATGACGAGTCCGCTCTCTAGCCTTATTAAGTATATATCTCTATGGTCTAGGCCTACCTAGCTCGCATACGGAGTGGCTCATTTCGTCCCGACTCCTTCACCCTGACAGTGGAACCCGTCTTCCTCTTTGCTTTCGGCATGCCGGTCGCTGAATCAAATTTACAGCGCTGAACTAGACCTAGATCGAGGTAAACGAAGTCACTGCAGCTCCAAAAATTGATCCCCTCTCCACTGCACTGCAATGACGAAGAGTAACAAATTTGACGTTAACGAATACCGAAATTTGAACAAGGTTTACAAGGAAATTGACGGGGGGCCACCAGGCGCGGATCCAGGATTTCTTAGGGGAGGGGGCCCAACTTTTTTTTTTTTTGCTCCCGAAAATTTGAAAATCGCGCCGGCCGAAAAGTCGCTCAGTGGGGGGGGGGGGGGGGGGGGGGGGGGGGGGGGGGTAAGCGGACTCTTTTTTTTTTTGGAGTCCAAAAAAAATCGCAACGACTCAGCCAGCCGAAAAGTCGCTCAGTGGGGGGGGGGGGGGGGGGGGGGGGGTAGTGAGCACATTTTTTTTTTTGGGGTCCTCGAAAATTTTAAAATTTGCACCCCCCCCCCTTGAGCGCCAGAGGCCCAACCCCCCAAAAAGGTAAAAATCGCGTGATTTTGCATGATTTTTTTCTCAAGGGGGGGAGGCCCGGGCCCCCCGGGCCCCCCCCCCCCCTGGATCCGCCACTGGGGGCCACTGCCGATGCAAAAACAAAGTCAAAGTCAGTTAGTTGCATTAAAATCCAACGATTTGTTATTCTTGCCTCTATATCAAAAGCCACGAGAAAATTTCCACGTACACACGCTCTCACAATCGCGTGGTATGCGTTCCGTGTACAAAAGGGAGCGCATTCGGAAACGCGCCACAAAAGCGCGCCTTGTTTAGCTAGAGGCGCCAAATTCTTGACAAAATGTAAACGAGCTTATTGTTGCGTCACAATGGTCAGCAAAACCAAAACAAAGAGCGATTGGCCTACCAGCCGTGTACAAATATTTTTCAAAGCATTTTTGTAACTCTTTAAAATTTCATATTGATATATATATAGCTCTATAAATATTAATTTAACTTAGTTTTTTGCAGCCAAACATCAAATATTACGAAATCTAGCTGTAGTGAATACACAGACATGAAAGTAAACAAAAAGGGAGATGCCACAATGATGACATTGGCGATGATTGAAAGTTTGGACAAAAGATATTCAAGCAATGTGTTCTGAGATCAAATTTGTTGCAATAATAAAAAGTTTTATTCACCAGCGTGTTGTTGAACAGTTTATTCAACTTAAAATGTGTGCATGGATCTGTGTATTAAGGTAATTGTTTTCATTATCTTTGCTAGGAGGAGGGTAGGGAGAGTGAAAGACAAGCTAAACGGGGGTGGGGTTGGGAACCATACATCTCTTGCCTCAATTTATTCTTTTCAAAAAATGTCATTTCTGTTACGATTTAGGTTATATTCTTTTTGAACGACTACATGATTGTAAGATCTATTTTTCTAACAATATAACAGAAGTATGCTTTGTCTGTTCTAAAGGAAATATAATAAGAGATCATTGTGAAAGTACGTTATGTTTAGAACCTATAATGCGCTTGTATTCCACAGGGTAGCCTGCTTGGGCCATTGTTATTTATATTATATGTGAATGATATTTATAAATCTGCTAATGAATTGTCTTTTATGCTGTATGCAGACGACACAAACATACTTCACAGAGATTCAAACTTGAAGTCTCTTATGGATGCAGTAAATGCAGGTCTTGCATATATATGTGAATGGTTCAAATCTAATAAATTATCTATAAATGTAAAGAAATGTAATTATATGATTTTTCACAATGGAAAGAATGCAGATTTAAATGATTTCAATATTGTTCTTGATAATGTCATATTGCCAAGGGTAGATAAAGTCAAATTTCTTGGCGTTTATTTAGATAGTTCCTTGTCTTGGAAATACCATATTCACGAAGTTGAAAGTAAGGTGTCCAAAAACATTGGCATTATATCCAGACTCAAACATCTCTTGCCCAATCACATTCTACGTATGTTATATTGTGCTCTTATACTTCCATATTTTTCTTACTGTAATCTTGTTTGGGCGAATTCCTGCAAGTACAAAATACAAAAGCTTATACTATTGCAGAAGAAGATTATTCGTATAATATCCGGAATGCACTATCGTTCCCATACTGGACCCATCTTTAAACAAATTATTTTCTTAAGATTCAGTGATATTAACTTGCACCAACAGGGTATTTTCATGTATAAAAGCATGAATAACATCTTCCCATCACAATTTAGTGATTGTATCAATTTTAAATGCAATTCGGAAACCCATACGTATAATACGAGAAGCGCTGCCAACATTCGTCTCCCTAAACATAGAACCCGAAGATTTCAATTTGACATTCGATACTCTGGGCCAAAATTTTGGAACACCTTACCATCTATTCTACACAAATCGCTCTCCTTGCAGACTTTTTCCCGTAAGGTAAAAATGTATTTAATTGCTCGATATTGATACCCTCTCTTGTATCTATGTGTGAAATGATCTTTTGTGGAATTTTATGACATGTTTGTATGACCGATTATTTATTTACTTTGATAACTTCTTGCTAGTACCATCTGATTTTGCTTGTTTGTAATGATATATACCCGCTGTCTATTTTACAATTGTACTTCGTTATCTTTATGATGTAATCGCAGACACATGTACAGCCCAATTGATGTAACTTTCTCTTTATAAGTGAACATGCCTTCCTATACTTAATTCTCTCCTCTCTTCCTTTCACTATTTTGTTCTTTCCTATCAACGTTCTGTTATATACAATGTAATTTTCATAATAATATCTATAATGTTCTTTCGGTAACTGTGTTAATTTATTATGGGCGTTCCCAACTCAAGCTACGCTTTCCGGGTTCTCGCCTCCTTCCGTATCTGAATTATTTACTGTATACTCTATGTTGAAATAATTGTTACATATATCATGTATATATACATTGTGTTTTATATTGTGCTGTGAGAAGGAAATAAATGTTAATAAATAATAATAATAATAATAATAAAGTATACATGTATCAAATATAAGCTATTAATATTGATGAGGATATGAGTAAAAATTGCAAAGAGTCTTATGATGTATAATTTTGCACTATGTTGTATCTTAATTGTGCAATTAACGTATTTCATTTTATTTATTGAGAGAAAAAGAATAAAATAACATTCCAAATCAACGACAACGAAATCCCCCCTCCCCAACAAACAAAGAAACTCCAGCCACTGTGGAGTGGGCAACTCTCTTTGCAAGCACAGTTTGTGTGTGTGTGTGTACGTGTTTGTGTGTATTCTGGACAAAGGTGTGAATTCATACTTGATTTCTGATGTATTTATTTATAGCTTACATTTTTAGTTTTTTCATTTATTGATGAAGGATAAAAATCAAATGTACATCGCGCTTCTTCGATGCACCTGTACAATTATGGATCTTCTGTGGCTGGTTCCTCAGAAACTAGTGCTATAAGCTAGTCACAACGATTTTGTGATTTCAACTGAAGCCTGTCAGTGCATGGTAAATTTTATTTGTATTCATGGTGTGTTGGCATAATTATGAGTTATGGTTGGAACGATTGATGCGGTTAACAGCGTTGGTGTGTTATGTGGATTTATCATACACAGAATGTGAATAGTGCAGCGAATTGAATCATATTGAAAAGGATACAATTCCTAGTTGTAGTCGATAATTCTAAGTTAACATATTCTGTCTGTCTCTCTCTCTCTCTCCCTTACATAAAGAAAATATGAATACAATATTTGCCTTGATTAAGACAAATAGAATATTTTATCAGTATTTAACAGGGAGAAAGAGATGGGGAGGAAATTAATCAAAACGAACATTTAAGATATCTATTAAATGTTCATTCATGAACGATATGAATGCAGGTATATTAAAATGTAAAACAATTAATCATAGAGCGATGATTTCTGTTATATAAAATGTAATTTTCATAATAATATCTATAATATTCTTTCGGTAACTGTGTTAATTTATTATGGGCGTTCCCAACTCAAGCTATGCTTTCCGGGTTTTCGCCCTCCTTCCGTATCTGAATTATTTACTGTATACTCTATGTTGAAATAATTGTTACATATATCATGTATATATACATTGTGTTTCATATTGTACTGTTGAGAAGGAAATAAATGTTAATAAATACAAATACAAATGATAAATCAATTCTTTGACGCTGATTGATTCATCAATCCATCAAACATTACGAAATTAGATATAAAATGGAGATGCCAGAATGATGACAATGACAGTGATTAAAAGTTTTACTAAAAAACAGTCAAACAATTTGTTCTGAGATCATATTTCTCGGATTTTTGGAAAGTTCTATCCACCAGCAAATGTTGAACTCAATATCCAATTTTACATGCGGTGACTTGTCGGTTACGAACAATGATGAGAACAAGTTTGAAT
>JAVYIG010011622.1:0-59313 GCA_035222895.1 Strongylocentrotus droebachiensis | reverse complement strand
GAATTAATATTCCAGTTTATCCATAGACAATGTACATGACGCTAGGGTGGTGAAAAGTTAGCGTATAGGGTGGTGAAAAATTAATATTCTAGTTTTTCCATAGACAATGTACATGGCGCTATAGGGTGGTGAAAAGCTAGCGTAGGGTGGTGAAGAGTTAATATTCCACTTTATCCATAGACAATGTACATGGCTTTCGGGTGGTGAAAAGTTTGTAGGGTGGTGAAGAATTAATATTCCAGTTTATCCATAGACAATGTACATGGCGCTATAGGGTGGTGAAAAGTTAGCGTAGGGTGGTGAAGAATTAATATTCCAGTTTATCCACCGACAATGTACATGACGCTAGGGTGGTGAAAAGATAGCGTAGGGTGGTGAAGAATTAATATCACAGTCACTATCCATAGACGATTATGTACATGATGCTAGGGTGGTGAAAAGTTAGCGTAGGGTGGTGAAGAATAAATATTCCACTTTATCCATCGACAATGTATACATGGCGCTGATGTGGTAAAGAGTTGAGATCGTGAAAAATTATATCCATAGAAAATATGTACATGACGGTGACATAATGGTGAATAGTTTCTGTGATTTGGTATTTAAAGAGTCAATGCCCCTTTTCCCAGAGAAAAGGCATATTTATTTATTTATTTATTTATTTATTTATTTATTGATGCATGATCACAATTTCACAATTCATCGAAGTTAACATCACATGAAAAATGAATATAATATAACAAATCATTTCAATACTACAATCCATTTGAATTGACTTCACATGAAAAAGAATATAACAATGATTTATCAAAGACATGTTGCAACTAATATACAGTTTGAAGAAAGAACACACAAGGTGATGAAACATAGGCGAATAGAGCTTGAATCGTTACAACACCTTTCAAATATATAACATAATAATACAATTCATGCATGACTTATAATGGTGCGGGGAAATATTGCAATTCAAAAGAAGATTATAACTTTTTAATGTCTAACATACATGAGGTGAGGTCTTAGTATAATTCTTTGATTTGCCCCTTAGTACTGCGCTTTACCCCCCCCCCCCCCTCCCTCCATCATCTTCTCTCATTATATCCGACCACCATGCCTATTTTAATTGGTAGCCAGCCATCGTTGCGCTGATCATGACTGACGGATACAATACACAAAGCATATATTGCGTATGTGTAGTATAGCGGTTGTATGTGTACAATGCGATCCTTACACTTATCAAATTGGCAATTTTTACACATTGGATGGGCTACCTTCATCTCCGATTAGGTGTGTGAAGAAAAGCTTCACCCACTCAAACCAAGCTGCACTAATGTCAAAGGTTAAGGGAGTATGGCACGCCGAATGTACTTTTATTGTTTTACACCACCATTCTTTTCCATACATACACACACACACGTTGATAGGTATGACAAATATCATGAATCTTCGTGACATTGTTTTTTTCTAGCAGTATCTCGCTTATTTTTTGCTCTATTTTCTCTCAAATTTTAGTTGACCAGCCCACCTATACTTGTTCCAAACAAGTATTACATGTCTAGTTTATTTTTCTTATTTTGAACCACTTTTTTGTTAACAAGATAACTTTGAAATGGTTCAACCAAATATCTTAAAATTTGGCACACATATGTATAGGCATATGGACAAAACAAGGTAACGTTTTCAACCTTGACCTTGACTGATGACGTCATCTAGGCGCCATTTTGTGAATTTTTCTGAAAATCAACTCATGATCATATCTTCATAACCAAAAGGTATTTCTCATTCATATTTATCATGATCAAGGTCAATATCAGTCCGGTCATTTTCATGTCAAAAAACGCGCGCGTGCGCGTACGTTCGCGCGTCAGTGCGCGCGCAAAATTTGAAAATGCTCAGAATCGTCTCAAATTTTTTTTGCATACGTTTCAGGTCATTTTAAGCATTTTATAAAAAATCGCGCGTACGAGCATGCGCGCGCGTTTTCGCGCGTAACACCATTAAAAAACATAGAATCGCCATTTTTTTTTCTTTCATGATATTTCTCATATTTTTTCAAGGAATTTGATTCCATGTTTATCTCTTAATGACCATTATTAACAAGATGAGCTTAAATTCAAGATAAATGTCAGTGCGCGCGAGGTCTTTTAATACATGGCATATATGGGCAAAAACATGCCTATACATAATCCGTTATAGCTCTTTGGAATGCACCGGGATCCTCAATTTTTTTTCATATTAAGATAGAGTATGAGTCGGAAATATGATTCCATGTCTCATTTGGCCATTAAGTGTATCGTGACATCATCACAATGGCCTTGGAACTCAAAATACGAATTTGCATATTATGACGTCAGCATATTTATGTAAAATTGATTGTATCTCTGTAAATATTGATCAATTTTCTTTAAAATTTCGATATGTTGTAGCTAAGACAATTCTCTACAAGCGCAGTAATAACCATTTTTCATTTTGATGACGTCATCATAGTGAAAATTTTGATTAAAGGCCTCATGTCAAAAACTTCATAATTTACGTGTTATGCCTATAGAAGGTGAATTTAGTTCACGTTATGAATCTACATGATATTGTCTTTTAAGAATTTGTAAGCAGTATGTCGCTTATTTTTGCTCTATTTTGTCTCAAATGTTAGTTGACCAGCCCACCTATACTTGTTCCAAACAAGTATTATATGTCTAGTCAGGTGGGCTGTATTTAATACAGACCACCTTATATTTTTGTTAAAATTGCCTTTATTTATCAGGTGGGCTGTATCTAATACAGACCACCTTATATTTTTGTTAAAATTGCCTTTATTTATTTATTTATTATTTATTATTTATTTATTTTTCTTAATTATAGCCACTTTTTTGTTAGCAAGATAACTTGAAAATGGTTGAATGAAATACCTTGAAATTTGGCACACATATGTATAGGCATATGGAGAAAACACAGTAAGGTTTTCAACCTTGACCTTGACTGATGACGTCATCTAGGCGCCATTTTGTGAAATTTTCTGAAAATAAACTCATGATCATATCTTTCTAACCAAAAGGTATTTCTCATTCATATTTATTATGATCAAGGTCAATATCAGTCCAGTCAATTTCAGGTCAAAAAACGCGCGCGTGCGCGTACGTCCGCGCGTCAATGCGCGCGCAAAATTTTTAAATGCTCAAAATCGTCTCAAATTTATTTTGCATACGTTTCAGGTCATTTTAAGCATTTTATAAAAAATCGCGCGTAAGAGCATGCGCGCGCGTTTTCGCGCGTAACACCATTAAAAAACATAGAATCGCCATTTTTTTTTCTTTCATGATATTTCTCATATTTTCCAAGGAATTTGATTCCATGTTTATCTCTTTATGACCATTATTAACAAGATGAGCGTAAATTCAAGATAAATGTCAGTGCGCGCGAGGTCTTTTAATACATAGCATATATGGGCAAAAACATGCCTATACAAAATCCGTTATAGCTCTTTGGAATGCACCGGGATCCTCAATTTTTTTTCATATTAAGATAGAGTATGAGTCGGAAATATGATTCCATGTCTCATTTGGCCATTAAGTGTATCGTGACATCATCACAATGGCCTTGGAACTCAAAATACGAATTTGCATATTATGACGTCAGCATATTTATGTAAAATTGATTGTATCTCTGTAAATATTGATCCATTTTCTTTAAAATTTCGATATGTTGTAGCTAAGACAATTCTCTACAAGCGCAGTAATAACCATTTTTCATTTTGATGACGTCATCATAGTGAAAATTTTGATTAAAGGCCTCATGTCAAAAACTTCATAATTTGCGTGTTATGCCTATAGAAGGTGAATTTAGTTCACGTTATGAATCTACATGATATTGTTTTTTAAGAATTTGTAAGCAGTATGTCGCTTATTTTTGCTCTATTTTGTCTCAAATTTTAGTTGACCAGCCCACCTATACTTGTTCCAAACAAGTATTATATGTCTAGTTTATTATTATTATTTATTTATTTTTCTTATTTTGACCCACTTTTTTGTTAGCAAGATAACTTTGAAATGGTTCAATCAAATGCTTTGATATTTGGCACACATATGTATAGGCATATGGACAAGACACGGTGAGGGTTTCAACCTTGACCTTGACTGATGACGTCATCTAGGCGCCATTTTGTGAAATTTTCTGAAAATCAACTCATGATCATATCTTCATAACCAAAAGTAATTTCTCATTCATATTTATCAAGATCAAGGTCAATATCCGTCCGGTCAATTTCAGGTCAAAAAACGCGCGCGTGCGCCTACGTCCGCGCGTCAGTGCGCGCGCAAAAAAATTAAATGCTCAAAATCGTCTCAAAGTTATTTTGCATACGTTTCAGGTCATTTTAAGCATTTTATAAAAAAACGCGCACACGCGCATGCGCGCGCGTTTTCGCGCGTAACACCATTACAAAACATAGAATCGCCATTTTTTTTCTTTCATGATATTTCTCATATTTTTTCAAGGAATTTGATACCATGTTTATCTTTTTATGACCATTATTAACAAGATGAGCGTCAATTCAAGATAAATGTCATTGCGCGCGAGCTCTTTTAATACATAGCATATATAGGCAAAAACATGCCTATACAAAATCGGTTATAGCTCTTTGGAATGCACCGGGATCCTCAATTTTTTTTCATATTTAAATAGAGTATGAGTCGGAGATATGATTCCATGTCTAATTTGGCCATTAAGTGTATCGTGACATCATCACAATGGCCTTGGAACTCAAAATACGAATTTGCATATTATGACGTCAGCATATTTATGTAAAATTGATTGTATCTCTGTAAATATTGATCAATTTTCTTCAAAATTTCGATATGTTGTAGCTAAGACAATTCTCTACGAGCGCAGTAATAACTATTTTTCATTTTGATGACGTCATCATAGTGAAAATTTAGATTAAAGGCCTCATGTCAAAAACTTCATAATTTGTGTGTTATGCCTATAGAAGGTGAATTTAGTACACGTTATGAATCTACATGATATTTGTTTTTTAAGAATTTGTAAGCATTCTTAAGTTGCGTGTAATGCCTATGGAAGTTGAATTTCGTTCACATCATTAATCTACATGACATTGTTTTTTTTAGCAGTATCTCGCTTATTTTTGCTCTATTTTGTCTCAAATTTTAGTTGACCAGCCCACCTATACTTGTTCCAAACAAGTATTATATGTCTAGTTTATTTTTCTTATTTTGACCCACTTTTTTGTTAGAAAGATTACTTGACAATGGCTCAATCAAATAACTTGAAATTTGGCACACATATGTATAGGCATATGAACAAAGCAAGGTAAGGTTTTTAATCTTGACCTTGACTGATGACGTCATCTAGGCGCCATTTTGTGAAATTTTCTGAAAATAAACTCTTGATCATATCTTCATAACCAAAGGTTATTTCTCATTCATATTTATCATGATCAAGGTCAATATCAGTCCGGTCAATTTCAGGTAAAAAAACGCGCGCGTGCGCGTACGTCCGCGCGTCAGTGCGCGCGCAAAATGTTTAAATGCTCAAAAACGTCTCAAATTTATTTTGCATACGTTTCAGGTCATTTTAAGCATTTTATACAAAATTGCACACAAGCGCATGCGCGCGCGTTTTCGCGCGTAACACCATTACAAAACATAGAATCGCAATTTTTTTTTCTTTCATGATATTTCTCATATTTTTTCGAGGAATTTGATACCATGTTTATCTCTTTATGACCATTAATAACAAGAAGAGCTTCAATTCAAGATAAATGTCCATGCGCGCGAGCTCTTTTAATACATAGCATATATAGGCAAAAACATGCCTATACAAAATCCATTATAGCTCTTTGGAATGCACAGTGACCTTCAATTTTTTTTCATAATTATAAAGAGTATGAGTCGGAAATATAATTCCATGTCTCATTTGGTCATTAAGTGTATCGTGACATCATCATAATGGCCTTGGAACTCAAAATACGAATTTGCATATTATGAAGTCAGCATATTTATGTAAAATTGATTGTATCTCTGTAAATATTGATAGATTTTCTTCAAAATTTCGATATGTTGTAGCTAAGACAATTCTCTACAAGTTAAGTCGTCACCATTTTTCATTTTGATGACGTCATCATAGTGAAAATTATGATTAAAGGGAACATATCAGAATTTTTTTAAGTTGCGTGTTATGCCTATAGAAGGTGAATGTCCTTCACATCATTAATCTACATGACATTGTTTTTTAGCAGTATCTCGCTTTTTTTTGCTCTATTTTGTGTCAAATTTCAGTTGAGCAGCCCACCTATACTTGTTCCAAACAAGTATTATATGTCTAGTTATTTATTTATTTATTTTTCTTATTTTGAACCACTTTTTTGTTAACAAGATAACTTTGAAATGGTTCAACCAAATATCTTGAAATTTGGCACACATATGTATAGGCATATGGACAAAACAAGGTAAGGTTTTCAACCTTGACCTTGACTGATGACGTCATCTAGGCGCCATTTTGTGAAATTTTCTGAAAATCAACTCATGATCATATCTTCATAACCAAAAGGTATTTCTCATTCATATTTATCATGATCAAGGTCAATATCAATCCGGTCAATTTCATGTCCAAAAACACGCGCGTGCGCGTACGTCCGCGCGTCAGTGCGCGCGCAAAATTTTTAAATGCTCTAAATCGTCTCAAATTTATTTTGCATACGTTTCAGGTCATTTTAAGCATTTTATAAAAAATCGCGCACACGCACATGCGCGCGCGTTTTCGCACGTAACACCATTACAAAACATAGAATCGCCATTTTTTTTTTTTTTATCATATTTCTCATATTTTTTCGAGGAATTTGATACCATGTTTATCTCTTTATGACCATTAATAACAAGATGAGCGTAATTCAAGATAAATGACCGTGCGCGCGAGCTCTTTTAATACATAGCATATATGGGCAAGAACATGCCTATACAAAACCCATTATAGCTCTTTGGAATGAACCGTGACCTTCAATTTTTTTTCATATTTAGATAAAGTATGAGTCGGAGATATGATTCCATGTCTCATTTTGCCATTAAGTGTATCGTGACATAATCATAATGGCCTTGGAACTCAAAATACGAATTTGCATATTATGAAGTCAGCATATTTATGTAAAATTAATTGTATCTCTGTATATATTGATCAATTTTCTTTAAAAATTTCGATATGTTGTAGCTAAGATAATTCTCTACAAGTTCAATAATAACCATTTTTCATTTTGATGACGTCATCACAGTGAAAATTTTGATTAAAGGCCTCATGTCAGAAATTTCACAATTTGCGTGTTATGACTATAGAAGGTGAATTTCGTTCACGTACTGAATCTACATGATATTGTTTATTAAGAATTTTAAAGCAGTTTCTCGCTTATTTTTGCTCTATTTTGTTTTCAAACTTTAGTTGACCAGCCCACCTATACTTGTTCCAAACAAGTATTATGTCTAGTTTATTTTTTTTATTTTGAACCACTTTTTTGTTAGCAAGATAACTTGACAATGGCTCAATCAAATAACTTGAAATTTGGCACACATATGTATAGCCATATGGACAAAACAAAGTAAGGTTTTCAACCTTGACCTTGACTGATGACGTCATCTAGGCGCCATTTTGTGAAATTTTCTGAAAATTTACTTATCGTCCTTGTTTTCACGAAGTGACGGTAGTGAGGAAAATCGTAACGCAAAGTGAATGCAATTTTTTTTCACTACCGTCACTTCGTGAAAACAGCGACGTTATGATCATATTTTCATAACGGTAAGTTATTTCTCATTCATATTTATCATGATCAAGGTCAATATCAGTCCGGTCAATTTCAGGTCAAAAAACGCGCGCGTGCGCGTACGTCCGCGCGTCAATGCGCGCGCAATTTTTTTAAATGCTCAAAATCGTCTCAAATTTATTTTGCATACGTTTCAGGTCATTTTAAGCATTTTATAAAAAATCGCGCGTAAGAGCATGCGCGCGCGTTTTCGCGCGTAACACCATTAAAAAACATAGAATCGCCATTTTTTTTGCTTTCATGATATTTCTCATAGTTTTTCAAGGAATTTGATTCCATGTTTATCTCTTTATGACCATTATTAACAAGATGAGCGTAAATTCAAGATAAATGTCAGTGCGCGCGAGCTCTTTTAATACATAGCATATATGGGCAAAAACATGCCTATACAAAATCCGTTATAGCTCTTTGGAATGCACCGGGATCCTCAATTTTTTTTCATATTAAGATAGAGTATGAGTCGGAAATATGATTCCATGTCTCATTTGGCCATTAAGTGTATCGTGACATCATCACAATGGCCTTGGAACTCAAAATACGAATTTGCATATTATGACGTCAGCATATTTATGTAAAATTGATTGTATCTCTGTAAATATTGATCAATTTTCTTCAAAATTTCGATATGATGTAGCTAAGACAATTCTCTACAAGCGCAGTCATAACTATTTTTCATTTTGATGACGTCATCATAGTGAAAATTTTGATTAAAGGCCTCATGTCAAAAACTTCATAATTTGCGTGTTATGCCTATAGAAGGTGAATTTAGTTCACGTTATGAATCTACATGATATTGTCTTTTAAGAATTTGTAAGCAGTATGTCGCTTATTTTTGCTCTATTTTGTCTCAAATGTTAGTTGACCAGCCCACCTATACTTGTTCCAAACAAGTATTATGTCTAGTTTTTCTTAATTCTCGCCACTTTTTTGTTAGCAAGATAACTTGAAATTGTCTAACTCAAATCACTTGAAATTTGGCACACATATGTATAGGCATATGGACAAAACACAGTAAGGTTTTCAAGCTTGACCTTGACTGATGACGTCATCTAGGCGCCATTTTGTGAAATTTTCTGAAAATAAACTCATGATCATATCTTCCTAACCAAAAGGTATTTCTCATTCATATTTATTATGATCAAGGTCAATATCAGTCCAGTCAATTTCAGGTCAAAAAACGCGCGCGTGCGCGTACGTCCGCGCGTCAGTGCGCGCGCACAATTTTTAAATGCTCAAAATCGTCTCAAATTTATTTTGCATACGTTTCAGGTCATTTTAAGCATTTTATAAAAAATCGCGCGTAAGAGCATGCGCGCGCGTTTTCGCGCGTAACACCATTAAAAAACATAGAATCGCCATTTTTTTTTCTTTCATGATATTTCTCATATTTTTTCAAGGAATTTGATTCCATGTTTATCTCTTTATGACCATTATTAACAAGATGAGCGTAAATTCAAGATAAATGTCAGTGCGCGCGAGGTCTTTTAATACATAGCATATATGGGCAAAAACATGCCTATACAAAATCCGTTATAGCTCTTTGGAATGCACCGGGATCCTCAATTTTTTTTCATATTAAGATAGAGTATGAGTCGGAAATATGATTCCATGTCTCATTTGGCCATTAAGTGTATCGTGACATCATCACAATGGCCTTGGAACTCAAAATACGAATTTGCATATTATGACGTCAGCATATTTATGTAAAATTGATTGTATCTCTGTAAATATTGATCAATTTTCTTTAAAATTTCGATATGTTGTAGCTAAGACAATTCTCTACAAGCGCAGTAATAACCTCTTTTCATTTTGATGACGTCATCATAGTGAAAATTTTGATTAAAGGCCTCATGTAAAAAACTTCATAATTTGCGTGTTATGCCTATAGAAGTTGAATTTAGTTCACGTTATGAATCTACATGATATTGTTTTTTAAGAATTTGTAAGCAGTATGTCGCTTATTTTTGCTCTATTTTGTCTCAAATTTTAGTTGACCAGCCCACCTATACTTGTTCCAAACAAGTATTATATGTCTAGTTTATTATTTATTTTTCTTAATTCTTACCACTTTTTTGTTCACAAGATAACTTGAAAATGGATCAATCAAATAACTTGAAATTTGGCACACATATGTATAAGCATATAGAGAACTCACAATAAGGTTTTCAACCTTGACCTTGACTGATGACGTCATCTAGGCGCCATTTTGTGAAATTTTCTGAAAATCAACTCATGATCATATCTTCATAACCAAAGGTTATTTCTCATTCATATTTATCATGATCAAGGTCAATATCAGTCCGGTCAATTTCAGGTTAAAAAACGCGCGCGTGCGCGTACGTCCGCGCGTCAATGCGCGCGCAAAATTTCAAAATGCTCAAAATCGTCTCAAATTTATTTTGCATACGTTTCAAGTCATTCTAAGCATTTTATAAAAAATCGCGCACACGCACATGCGCGCGCGTTTTCGCGCGTAACACCATTACAAAACATAGAATCGCCATTTTTTTTTCTTTCATGATATTTCTCATATTTTTTCGAGGAATTTGATACCATGTTTATCTCTTTATGACCATTAATAACAAGATGAGCGTTAATTCTAGATAAATGTCTGTGCGCGCGAGCTCTTTTAATACATAGCGTATATGGGCAAAATCATGCCTATACAAAATCCATTATAGCTCTTTGGAATGAGCCGTGGCCTTCAATTTGTTTTTATATTTAGATAGAGTATGAGTCGGAGATATGATTCCATGTCTCATTTGGCCATTAAGTGTATCGTGACATCATCATAATGGCCTTGGAACTCAAAATACGAATTTGCATATTATGACGTCAGCATATTTATGGAAAATTGATTGTATCTCTGTAAATATTGATCGATTTTCTTCAAAATTTCGATATGTTGTAGCTAAGACAATTCTCTACAAGCGCAGTAATAACCATTTTTCATTTCGATGACGTCATCATAGTGAAAATTTTGATTAAAGGCCTCATGTCAAAAATTTCATAATTTGCGTGTTATGCCTATAGAAGGTGAATTTAGTTCACGTTATGAATCTACATGATATTGTCTTTTAAGAATTTGTAAGCAGTATGTCGCTTATTTTTGCTCTATTTTGTCTCAAATGTTAGTTGACCAGCCCACCTATACTTGTTCCAAACAAGTATTATATGTCTAGTTATTATTATTCTCTCTCGTTCTCTCTCTCTTTCTCTCCCCCTTCACTCAGTCACTCGTCAATATTCACATACATATTTATTTCTACCAAACACTAACTAAAAACACGACACGAACAACGTCAAAATGCACGTCATTTCTTAATTTGTTAAAAGTTGACAGTTTAATAAATCCATATTAGCATATATAATTGTCCTTCTAAGTGCTCTGGTGCAATGTTCAAGTATTTAGTTCATGACTGTGACAAACATACAAAGCATATGCAAACCTCTACAATCAGAGCATCATAATATTTTACAATTTATAATAGCCTACGGAATATTACTAATTTAATGGACACATGAATCAAGCAAAAGTCAACCTGGCTAATTTCATTATATATTAATATATTATTACAGCAACAACAGAATAATTAAATAGAGGTACAAGGCATTCAGACCATCACCCATGTCCCTTCAGAATCAATTACCCACGTGATACAAGCCACGTGGTCCCTATAAGCCATTATTGGCTGCTCAGATCGATTTTCATTTAATCAGGATGACTAGATAATATAAAGCATGACGGGAGTCACCCCCCATACCCGAGCAATGGCCGGTGTGTAAATCCTGTACAGTCCTTCGATCAAATTACACAATAACTCCACATTTTTTGCGTATACAAGTCTCGTGAATTTGACGTCATATTAGGATTTTTTGGAGGAAATAGGTCGACTTTCCTTTAATATATTTCAAAAATATACCACCTCCCCACCATTGGCCATGTTGAAAAATAAATATTGTGATTAAGTTTATTTATGGACATCCCACGTGTCTCGAATAGAAACAAGTGACTTTGAAATCATTTCAAAAGTAAATTGGGATAGCAACACAAACAATAACATTTCTATCAATAATGTAACTCTCTGAATTCTTACAACATAATGTAACTAACAGTGAAATGTATACTTGTTTGTTCGATTGATTTTTTATTTATTCTTCCTACAATAGGTCAGCAAATAAAATATTTCATAGGTATATTAAGATGATTATGTGTTCTAGAAAATTGCACTGGTTAGAAAAACAAACAGAAAGTCATGATCAACATGACAAATGATATAATAGATAAAAACAAAATGTTATTACAATCATAATGCACCACATCATTAAAATATACATCACATTGATATCGCATTAAGTCTCTGAAATGGAAGTTACCAGCTTCTTGTGCGTGTCTTTGAAGCCCAGTGAAAACAGAGGCGGATCCAAGATTCTCTTTGAAGGGGGGAGGGGTGTATGGGGGTGCTCCCGAAAAGAAAAAAAAAGCAGAGTCCTCAAAGACTTTTAGTATTCGCGTTATGACAACATTTTGGTGATGGGCTCGTGAACGCAAGCTTGTGCATACTTTTGGGAAAAAAACTTGTTGTACGTAAGATATGCCAAATGTGGGTTTTGCCGCAAGGGCGCGCCCTCCCCGCCCTCCCTTACTGGAACCTCCACTGAAAGAATAAATATTTCAGAGCATTTCGTAACCAATATGTAAATCAGCAAATGGAAAGGTAATAAATCATATTTTGCCGTTTAACGAACTTAAACAAGTTGATGAAGACCATTGAGAAGGGAAGGCCTATAACATGTTGTGGCAAACTCAATTCATGTACAAATATAGACTAAAATGGAAGATCTTCGATTTAGTTATCGCCTGTACAACAATGGTCAGAAAAAAAAAGAAAAAAAGAAAACAAGAAAGATGTTGGTAAGATGTGAGGGGGGAGGGGGGTTCGGTCTGCAGAGTTTCAGAGAAAGTAGTATTCTTTGCAGTATTACAAAGACAGGTTGAAAACGAATATGATTTTTTTTTCTTCTTTTTTTTATAAATTCCTCATTTACATACAACCATACACCACTCACACATAATCCAATAATTATTCTTTGGACTTGTAAAATCTATGAATAGTACTCTTTTGTTCCTATTAACATTTTTTCCCTAGAACTCTACGATCTCAACGTACAAACTATCACGTTGTAATACACTAGCTGAAACAAATACTTTATCTACACAATTACAGCAATTACCATTGATTCAGCCGCCAATTTCATATACTAATAGAAAAATAGGAAATACTCAATTCAAGATATATATATATATATATTTTTTTTTTGAATGATATATATATATGCCTAATTACATTTCTCACGGCCCCTCAACGGTGACAAGTAACTCATAATTACAAAGTAAGGGAATAGAAAAATTACTGCATTGAAACAATCACAGCAGATATAAGATCAATATGATAGTTTATGACATTTACAAGAAACATTTAGCATTTAATTATATAAGCATACATCTGATAATATTATCATCACGTTTGAACTTCCACTGGTCAGATAATGTTTTTAATAGTCACTTTATTTGCAATTATCCCAAGACAAAAGTAATTTTACAAAAGTAATAATATTTGGCGATAGGGAGTCGATTGAGTCTTAAGCTTCTCAATTTGATATGAGACACGATTTGTTGAATGAATTTGGATTCGTTTCTCCCAAACAATATTTGTGACATGAATTAAAAACACTGTCGTGTGTGGAAGAGTGTTTCTACTAACATTTCATTTATTATATTTATGAGGAGTGCATGTCATCATTTATTAACTTAAAATACATGTAATCTGGCGGCATGTGTAATCAAAAGCACTATAGTGTGTATATTACTTATATCTTTGAGAATTCATCCGATATTTTAAAGAGAATATAATTATATCCAATTACCAAATTCATGCACTATTTTGTAGGATGTTCTTCCCATTATCGAATTGATTCAAAATTTTATTTCATAGTTTGTAAAGAGGGATGTTTTATAAACAAAACCGTACTGTTCAACCATAACTATTTTTCGTTTCAAGATTTACATCATTTCGTCGAAAACAACTTTATCAGTGTTAAAATATAATAATTTTTTAAATAGAAAACTCTTTTACGAGTGTATGCCTTGATCACGTGTATAAAGAATATAATTACGATTCAGCCATAGGATTTTGATCACAGACATCCTTCGACATCAAAGCCCCTTCTAAGTGTGCTGTTAATGAGCATCTATAACTTCCATGTTATTAACCCTTTCAAGACAAGTATTCCCCATTTCCCTTTTTATGTTAAAAAAGGGGAAAATAAGTATTAAAAGCCTTAACAATTGGCAAAACACTGACAGGCTAAAATAACTGTTTTTCGGACTGAAAATTGACATATTTTGTTTAAAATTGTTTAACATAGCTAATTACCATGTATTACAAAAAAAAATCCGAGACATGGTATTATATTCGAATAATTTGAAATATTTCACTGGTTAAATGAGTATGTATTGCAGTACAGAATGACTCATAAAATAAATCATAATCAGAACTTGCCTGCATGTGCCAGAGTATGACTGTGCTTAAGATGATATTGGTTTCATAGAAGCTCGCAAAGCAAGAATTGAAAATATTTACCATAATTTATAAACTAAGTAAAATATGCATAATATCCCATTCCAGAAAGCAAAAATATTATTATTTCTGATTATCTATATGCAGCGGATTTTCATGACGAGATATCGGAGTAAGATAGATATGACTCTCACCCTGTAAAGTAAGATATGCAGAAACAGAAACATGAGAAAGAGTTAAAATAATGATGATAATGATAATAATAACAATACAAATAATAATAATAAAAATAATCATTATAATAGCAATATACAAATATACACTGCATCAAATATATATATATATATTTTAAATCATTTTTTTGAATTTGTTTATTGAAATATAAAAGATTATTGAAAAAGAATTAAAGATAATAACAAATTTTTTAAATAACATTTGAAGAAAAAATAAAGACAAAAAAAAAAAAGCATAACATGACGTGACAAAGACCTTGCCAGTCGCTGACACAGTCCAAAGTCAACGTCGACGAAATGGTCCTTTTACATTCCACTTGAGGTTTTATCAACTTTACACATCGTTGACGCAATCGTATACGTCAGGCAAATGGCGCTTATAATGTTTATTAGGGACTATACAAGACGAGTCCAAGACCGCGTAGTCGTACGCCCGCAAATAACGCGTTAAAGGCCCGGTCACACAGCCTTTCGCGTCTGTATCGCGGGTAAAATTTCGCGATTTTTTTTTGCCCGCGGTTGCCCGTGGTGGAAAGTGTGCAAAATTGGCTTACCCGCGGTTTACCCGTGGTATGCCCGCGGAACAGACGCCGGCGACTGTTCCGCGTCCTTATCGCGGGTGAAGCGCGGCGGTACCGCGGCCTACCACGGGTATAATAAAGCAGCCGAACCGGGCTGTAGAAATCATAACCGCTCCGTGCTTACACGCGGTACACACGCTAATGCACGTGTTATGTACAGACGCGGAACAAACGTGCTATGACCGTGCTCCACCCGCGATTACCCGCTAAAATTTCGCGTCCTACCGCGTGTAACCACGTCTTAACCGCGGCCGTAGCACGTCCTAGCACGTTCGTTCCGCGTCTGTACCGCGTCTTTACCGCGTGTGTACCACGTGTACCGCCCGCGATTACCCGTGGTCTAAATTTTTGGGCAGCCCAAAACTTTTTCGCGCGGCCAACCGCGTGTGAATTTCTTACCGCGTGTAACGACGGGTAAAGTACGGCTGTATCGCGTCTTTATCGCGACCTCAAAGCGTCCAACAGCGTCTGCTTCACGGGCAGAAATTTTTGGCCGTGATTCGGCCGCGATACGCCCGTGAAAGGGCTGTGTGACCGGGCCTTAAGGGCATACAGCAAAGGGCATCTGTTACGCGTTTAGTTTAAAACACGGTTGCGTCCATGCTTACTTTTTTTAGAATCACCGAAAAACGGCGATCACGATCGCCGATCGTAAACACACAAAAAGATGCGTTTACAATTTGTAAACGCGTTTAAATGGGGTCAACGCACTGACCTCTAGTGGGTCTACGTAGCATGCACAGTGAAGGTTTGCGAATCCAGCTGGAAGACCAATTAAGGCCACACAAGTAGAATTGCCTGGATGAGCCAGAGAAGTAAGCATGAACAGTACACCGTGGAACTGCGATCACGATGAGCGTTTACGATGAGCGTTTCAGATCGCTCATTCTACCTTCAAAATCAAGCATGAACGCGCCCAAAGAGGGACAATGGTTCGAGCCTTACCTTAGCCCATTTGGGTTTCTGACTCTCCTTCTTCCACTGAGCATACTCTCTTCTATCTTGGGCGTTGATATATAACCTCCAGGCGCAGACCAAGATAATCCCGATCAGTACGATGCCGATAATGATTCCGATGATGATCCACCTGATTTCTGTCGGAGTCAGCGGCGGCCCTCTTTGCGGTGGTGTGATGCATGCTGTTCAATGAGGATGAAGGTGAGGGTATTGTAAATCAACTTTAGGGATATGGTACATGGGACAGTGTATGGATCATCTAGTACTGTCCCCTCCCCTCTATCCCTCCATGTCTCTTTCTTTCTCTATCTACCTCTCTCTCTCTCGTAATAGAGTGGTGAAGTGTGACGTCATCAAAAATCTATTTTTAGAATTTCTCATTTTTTTCTTCATATTCCGAAAGAACATCAAAAATAATGTCCAAATGTCGAAACCAATTGAATATGTTAAGTATTGGCTGAGATATGACCATCTGAATGAATATATGTCCTATGGGAACTCAGTGTTATATGCTCTGGCTCCTAACCATTAGGAGCCAGAGCATATAACACTGAGTTCCTATGGGGAGTATATTTATTCAGATGGTCATATCTCAGCCAATGCTTAACATATTCAATTGGTTTTCGACATTTGGACATTATTTTTGATGTTCTTTCGGAATATGAAGAAAAAATTGAGAAATTCTAAAAATAGATTTGTATGACGTCACAGCTTCGGTACTCTATATATCTCTCTCCCACGCACAAGCACGCACACACGAACACACGAACAACACAAACCCCCATTTTCTCTCTACTTCCAATCACTTCTTCGCTACCTTCAAATCTCTTTCTTTTTATATATATCGTCCTTTCTCTCTCACCCTCTCTCCATTTCTCTCTCTCTCCCTCTCTCCCTCTCTCCATTTTCTCTCTCTTTCTCTCTCTGCACATCTCTCCGCCTGTCACTCATTCGTCTCTTGGAATTTAACTGTCTCTTGTATTAAAGGTAATACAAAGTTTCGGTATGGGGTCATGAATTTGGTTCAAATTAACATATTGGAAGCATATGTGATCCTACAATATTCAGTAACCGTTTTCGCTGTTGAAATCGAGTCTAAAGTGATGAAATTGTAAATAATAAGCTGTTCATGTTGTATAGCTCCCTCTCAAGGTCAAGATATCAATTTAGCTATAAAATAATGTTTCTTGACTAGAATCGACCGATTGGCTATTCCCATTTGGAAATTATAATCCACAACTATATATTCTGAGATTTTCATGGTCGCAGCTACCATTGTTTGGCCGTAGGCGCTATTTGAAATTTATCCAATTTTACCGGGAGCACCGGTAAATTTTTTAATTCAAATTTTCTCGAAAGCAGAAGTGTTTTAGGGGCTAAATTTTATGGTGCTTATAATACATCCACAGGGGCATCCAAATATATACAAATTGTAAAGAATCACTATCCAGCCAATTTTCAAAATTTACCAAAACTTTGTATTACCTTTAACTGATAAATTCTACTTTTGACAGATATATACATGTACTTACTTGCTTCCCCCTCAACATATACAGTGACTGTTTCGTTCTCTGAGACAACGACAAACCGAAAAGTGCAGCTGTCGTTCAGCATAAAGTCACATATGGGGTTGTCTTTCGTATCTGAAATGACAGAGATAGATAAGAGATAGTAGATAAATAATATTTGATGAATATTTATTAAGCAAAAAATTACCGTTGGTGAAGGTGATGTGACAAACTATCACTTCCGAGGCGATCTGGATGTACCTATCTTTCCGAAGCGAAGCTGAGGAAAGATGCGTATACATTCAGATCGCCGAGGAAGTGATAGTTTGCCATCGCCTGAAACCAAAAGGTGATTATTTGCTTTATATTCCACATCGGAAACATTTCAATTCTTCCGTCATTTTAGAGCAACAATTCATCAATTAACAGCTAACAAAGAACGGTGAACGATATGTATAGTGCATGCAGTACTTACGTACGTATACGCAACGTATACAATCTTCAGTAAATGTGCGTTGCACTGTGTAAATAGTAGTACTATCTACACAGTGTAACGAACTTTTCTTCTCCCCTCAAATTAAACGGGCGAACTATCTTTCTTCGCGTGATTTACTTTTGACCAATCGTAGATCAAGATTCTTAGTATGTAGAATATAATACCTAATAAAGAAACGATGATGCAGAACTGGTTTGCAATCATTTTACATTTTGATTAAGTGACTAGTCTACTGGGCAAAATGGAAACCAATTGTACCATACTTCTTCAAGATTGGGTATATGTAAATGATACTGGTACTTCACAAGCTGCACTTTTCTCGTGGTAACGTGTTAGATACAAACAATCAACACTTCCACCACAGATTCATCCACTGATTAACACTCATCATACTTACACTCGTCAATACTTGTGACATTGATGATGTCGATACTGCACATGCCGCACTGTTCAGGTGTTAGCCTACCTGATCCAAACACTGTACACTGTACACAATCTTTGTGTAGGTGACAATTTCCAGATGGACATGTCTGCCATAAGGGATAAAAAGTAAGTTTAATTCAGAATGTAAGATTTACTTTCATATTCAATAAAAAGCTTTCAAATGATGTAAAATAATGGAATTGTATTGAATCTCTCAAACTTTAAAAGCATTGACATTTCTATCAAACTTAACAAGAATGATGGCTAAAAATGATATACATCCAAAAAAAAGATAGAAGAAATATCATATATTTTTACGCCATAAAATCTTTATTGACACTCAAAGCTCAACTGTGGGTTCAGTTCGGTAGTAATTCAACGAGTGCTTTATTCAACTATTATAAGTACTATTGTTACAATACCATCATTATTACAAATGGAGGTAACCGAAGCATATTTCAAGATGTTTGATTTCATATCTTGCCTATTTTAGAAAATTTATGAAAATGACCAAGCAAAATTCATTCACAAACTTACAGTGCATCTCTCACACGTTTTCCCCTGATACTGTGAGTCCACAATACATTCGCAGACACCGCATTCACATGTTCCACGCGCGTTACATTCCAACTGCAATGGGAGAGAATGTTATTGAAGAAATGTTTAACACAATAATACCACAGGACCGCAGTGTAACAACAATGATGCCACAATGACACCACAGTGAAACCTCAGTGGTGCCACAGTAACACTAGAGTGAAATTACAGTGATACTACAGTGATATCACAATTATACCATAGTTACACCATAGTGATACCAGTGATACCACAGTGATACCTCAGTGATACTACAGTGATATCACAATGATACTTGATACCATAGTTACACCATAGTGATACCACAGTGGAACCTCAGTGAACCACAATGATATCTCAGTGGTATCACAGTAATACCAGTGATACCACAGTGATATCACAATGATACTTGATACCATAGTTACACCATAGTGAATACCACAGTGGAACCTCAGTGAACCACACTGATATCTCAGTGGTACCACAGTGATACCAGTGATACCACAGTGATATCACAATGATACTTGATACCATAGTTACACCATATTGATACCACAGTGGAACCTCAGTGAACCACAATGATATCTCAGTGGTACCACAGTGATACCAGTGATACCACAGTGATATCACAATGATACTTGATACCATAGTTACAACATAGTGATACCACAGTGGAACCTCAGTGAACCACAATGATATCTCAGTTGTACCACAGTGATACCAGTGATACCACAATGTAATTACCTCAGCAAATTACAGTGATACCTCAGTTATACCACAGTTATACCACAGTGATACTACATCGATAACACAGTGATACCTAATTGAACCACAGTGATACCAGAGTGATATTGATGATACCACACTAATATCATGCTGAAACCACAGTGAAACCACACCAAAATCACAGTGATATTGCAAGATCACAGTGATATGACAATGATACCCCTGAAATATCATTATGAAAGAATAGTAAAGTTAGAGAGACCTCAGTGATATCACAGTGAAAACTAAGTGATATACCACAATAAACAACATTGATACCAATGTGAATTCAAAGTGATTCTTAGTTTATGAACAACTTTATCGTTTGAAAGATTGTTTGACTGGTTTGTAATTGATCTGTTAACAGATACATAGGTGAGCTTGTTAATTCATCAATCCATATATTGCACTACTACAAATTCACATAACACGTCCAGAACTAGTTTGAACATATTTGTGGCTTATACCCAGTAAATAAGATCGATTGATCGATCTGTAATTGAAAAACAAGTCAGAAAAATCTTGGAACCAGCGGGATTTGAACCTTCCATCTACTGCTTGCCGGGCAGCGTCTCTACCACCAGGCCATCACTGGTCCATGGCACAGTCACGATGAACTAGAAACAAATACCCAAGCTCTCCTGATTCATTAGTCCGCCATATAGGACAATAATTTTTTTAAATAATATGTTCAAACTATTGAAATTTCTCCCAGGAAGCATTACATTTATATTAAAAAAACGTCCATAATTGTTCAAATATCCAAGTACCAGTGTAAATATTATAGGGATCACTCGATCTAACAATCACTACATAGTTCAAACGGATAACTTTCCATCTGCAATAATTGGTGACTTACTCCATTGCTGGCCCGACACGTGTCTTTTCGTGTTGGACAGTCACAACTATCTCCCTTGAAGCCCGAGTTGCATTGGCACTTAGGTTGTCTTGTAGCTACGTCACAGACACACATTCCCTGATCAGGCCCTACGAACAAAAAAGAATTAAAGTAATTTTTGTTCAAAGAAAGTGTTGGTTCCAGAAATACTTACATTAAGAGAACAGCATAATTTATATTGATACTATGTGATGTTTAAATTGAAAGGAAAAAGATCAATAAAACCTGAGGCGATTTACCCTAGCTTTCGGCCTA
This sequence comes from Strongylocentrotus droebachiensis, assembly GCA_035222895.1. Taxonomy (NCBI): domain Eukaryota; kingdom Metazoa; phylum Echinodermata; class Echinoidea; order Camarodonta; family Strongylocentrotidae; genus Strongylocentrotus; species Strongylocentrotus droebachiensis. Next base: position 38,227 of record JAVYIG010011622.1, on the reverse strand, counting down.
GCTGCCATGAGACCCTGAAACATCAAAGGAATTCATTTCTGAGTAACCTCTTAGTACACCTGGGTTGAGAGAGGCAATTGTAGGTTAAGGTTTAGCCTAAAAGGGCACTAATGACACAAAATGTACACCGTCCACTCATAAGATGCTGTTGATAGATTTACAACTACACACATTTCGACTGAGAACTTGAAGAAATTTGTTTTCAGCGAATTGGAGATGAGAATACATACCCCCACAACGCAATCCCCGACTGTAGGGACAGTTGAAGTTATCACATTCACAGAATTGTCCTGAGATTACCTCACCAGGGATCTGAAAATATGACAATACACGGATGATAATGATAATAATAATACTAGCAATAATAATGATAATATTAATGACATTAATATGAACACTAAAAATAATGATAAAAATACAGACACGTTTGACAAAGTGTTATATATCAATTAAAAGGGTACCCAATTATTATGTTATAAGTTGATGTGGGTCGGAGAGTCTTCATAAGATACATAATAACGTTACTCCATCATGCTATTAGTCATTTAACCCAATTTTTAATTACAGTAATTATTATCCACAAATCATATACGGAAAGTTATTTACATGCGTAGTAAAACAAATACAGAGGATCAATAAAATGATATAAAATATCGTGTTAACAAAGAACAGAAAGCAGGAAAATGCATAACCAGGCATATGATACATTAAACAATAATTTCTCAGACATTACGCAATAATTTCCCAGACATTTCATCAATATCAGGTTAAGATATAATAAACGAACTTAGATTGGATAATCCAACGTCTTAGATGTTTTATAAGACCTTCACTATCCATATATCCTGTTGATATCTAAGATGAATTCAAAGAGTATGGTATATATAGGTTACCCTAGTTTATAAGACCTTCACTATCCATTTATCCTGTTGATATCTAAGATGAATTCAAAGAGTATGGTATATATAGGTTACCCTATAGTATATAAGACCTTCACTATCCATTCCTGTTGATATATAAGATGAATTCAAAGAGTATGGTATAAATAGGTTACCCTAGCTTATAAGACCTTCACTATCCATATATCCTGTTGATATATAAGATGAATTCAAAGAGTATGGTATATATAGGTTACCCTAGCTTATAAGACCTTCACTATCCATTATCCTGTTGATATATAAGATGAATTCAAAGAGTATGGTATAAATAGGTTACTCTAGCTTATAAGACCTTCACTATCCATTTATCCTGTTGATATATAAGATGAATTCAAAGAGTATGGTATATATAGGTTACCATAGCTTATAAGACCTTCACTATCCATTTATCCTGTTGATATATAAGATGAATTCAAAGAGTATGGTATATATAGGTTACCCTAGTAATATCACAGACACATTTCCCACAGATGCATTCTCCACGTCCAGAACAAATCGTTGTTGTGTTGTCCCTGGATAATAATGATACATATAATAATAAAATGATAGTAACAATAATAAATATAACAATAATAATAGTTATAATAATAATAATGATATTAATGATAATAATAACAACATAATGAAAATTATATTAATAATAATAATCATGATGATAATTATGATAAGAAAAATACTAATGATTAAACCAATCATAATAAAAATATTGATGTTAATAGTAATATTCATAATACTAGCAATATAATAGTAATAATAATAATAATAAAAACAATCATTACAATAAAAATGATTCCAATAATGATAGTTATAATAAGAATGATAATAATAATGAAAACAATGATTATTATAATAACAATAATGATAATAATAATAATAATAATAATAGTTTCAAACTTTTGGAATTTTTGTTTGATTTTTGTTCTTGTCCCACTCCCCCCCCCCCTCCCCTCTTGATCCATGTACATTCTGTTCATATGCATGATCTTTTAATATAACATTGTAGTAATAAAATAAAATTATCAGCGTTTCTCAATCGAAGAAGAAAAGTTGATCAATTTGAACCAATTTATGGATGGCTTCATTTCATAAATTTCACTCGAAATTCGCTATTTGGGGGTACTATAATACTTACGTTCTGCATGGGGATGTATCCATGCTCTCCATGCTGATTTCATTACCGCTGCATTCACACTTGACTCCGTACCTTCCAGGGTTGCATTCACACTCACCACACACCAACGTCCCGTTACCATTGCTGCAAACATTGCTGTTTGCTTCCTTTTGAATGTGAAAAGACAAGAGACATCAATTGTGGTTCTGTTCACATTCTTAACATAATACACATTTTCAATACTGTTGCTTACTTCTCAACTGTCTGGAAAAAATTGGGAAAGGTTGATCATGTAGTACATTATTATTGATATACACTATGTGGCTTTGGAATCATCAAAACAATTTTTAACAAGGGAAACGCTCTCGGCGGTCTCGCCTGCATTACGCAATTCAATATGATGAAAAATTGAGGTTGGAACATTTGTTATAGGCAGGGATGAGGGGAGCAATTAGCAGGCCTCCCAAAATGAAATCCTCTGAATATAATCAGCATTTTGAGGAATTATTTACTATAATTTGTACCAAGATTGATAACTTTAACGAAATATGAACAAATAACAAAGGTTGATTTATTAATTCTCATGTTAAGTCGTGAAAACATAATCCAAGTCTACTGACCTAAAATGACCATTGAACTTGACTTTGTGACCTGGAATTTGTGTCATATGATTTGTGATACTTGATAACCCTGGGTAAGTTTCATGAAATTTGAACAAACACTTTTGAAATTATGCTAAAATTACGCTTTTTACTATGCAGGCGAGTCAAAAATGGACTTGCTGAAAACCACATACAGTGCACACAAATATGGGTATGTGCGACTACGCATAGGTCTACACATGTCATTATCTGTGGGCCAAACTTTTCATATTTTTTGTCATATTTTGAATCCGGGTGGATTTGAAAAACAAAAATTTTTAGGGGATATTCCTTTTATGATATTATTCCATGCTGACACACACAACAAAAAAATCCAAACAGTTTTTTGTTCTCACTTTCACCAAAACTCAACTTTAATTGCAGGCAAAGAGGGATATTATAAAAGCGATTCTTTTCAGAGGCTCTTTCTTTTATATTCTTCTAAACTAAAAAGAAAAAAGAAGCAGCATGATTTGCTTTTCATTATTTTTTTCTATCAGAACTCAACTTCCATTGCGAAGGGGGGGGGGGGGGGGGTAATGTTCTAAAATAGCCTAATACTTACACCTAATCCCTGACAATCGCATTCACACGTCACTTCTAGCTCAATCTTAAGTTCTTCATTGAATCCTACTGGTCCAATGTTGAAACTGATTATAAGGAAAGGAGAGAAAAAAATATCAGAAAAAACACATTGAGGTAAAAGAAAAACTTTCATTAAATTAGAGTGTAATCATGAACAACAGATTATTTTGTGAAACAGTTTTGCTTTAATAATAATAATAATATTTAATTTTTATATAGCGCTTAATACAAATGCCTCTAAGCGCTTTACAAATATATTATTACCCCGGCCATTGGATTCAGTGCTTGCCCGCACAGATATTAATACCCTCTCTTGTATTTTTGTGTGCAAATGACTTCTCGTTGAATTCAATAACATGTTGTATGACCGATTATTTATTTATTTTGATCACTTACGTATACGTCAGTCATCAGCTGTTGCTAGGTACCATCTGTATATTCCCCAGGACAATGCTGTCGGATGAAGCTGTTGTTTGTTTGTTGATTTTGCTTGCTTTTAATGATATGTACCCGCTGTCTATTTTAGAATTGTAGTACCCTGTACTTTGTTATTTTTATCATGTAATCGCAGACACATGCACAGCCCAATTTAGTTAACTTTCTCTTTATAAGTGAAGATGCCTTCCTATGCTTTATTCTCTTCTCATTTTTCCCCTCCTCCATATACTATTTTTTTCCCTATCAACGTTCTGTTATATAAAATGTAATTTTCATAATAATATCTGTAATGTTCTCTCGGTAACTGTGTTAACTTATCATGGGCGTTGTTACATATATAATTTATATATACACCGTGTTTCATATTTTATTGTTGAGAAGGAAATAAATATTTATAAATACAAAATACCAAAATTTGACCTCATTTCCCAATTACTAGCGTCGTCTGCACATTAAAGGCTCGTTCAGTTACCGCAAAAATCACCGCGTTTTTGTTGTATTGAAAATGAATGGCAACTGCGCGCAACAAAGATCAATATCATCACTGAGATTTGTGTTGACTAAAACATACAGAAATGACACATTACGTCGCCTTAAAAAAAATGTATATAAAAAACGCGATTTTGTCGGGTCATATCTGAACGACACTTACCTCGTCATGCCGCCTTCGACACACCTCTCGGCCGTGATGGTGATATCAAAGGATACTGTGTCCTCTAGCTGGAGTCCCGAACACTCGTTCGTGTCTTCGAATGTCTCGTCTTTACAGTTCGCTCGGTAGGAGAGTGTGACGTCATCGGGGGCTGTTGACGTCAGTCGGACTTGCGATGTGATAAGCTGAAAGTGCAACCGAACAAAATTGTAATTGATAATAATTTTGAAAGACATCCAAGACCCCCCAAACAAAATTTATTTGATCCCACCGTTCGTATATACTTAATACAATTAAAATACAAATCAATATCTAAAGCACTGTGATGAAGATTTAAGGAACTTGTTGTAAGGTCGAAAGTTACATGGCCTGTGTCGGACATGCAATTGTTAGGAAACTGAAGGTGAGGAATTGATCACCATAATATCAAGATACAATCATATGCATAACGTGCTTTGCTTTTATAGAATATGCGTGCAGAAGTAAATAAAAAGTCTCCAATATTGTGCATATCACGTCAAATCAATTGTTTTCTAGTCACGATTGCTACTTGTAGCAAGTACAGCAAAATCATGAAAACGGCCGATATGCACAACTAATATATCTAATCATCCTCGAGGAAGAAGTAACTGTATAATCATCATCTATAAAGGCCATTACAGATGAGTTATATTAACCTTACGTCATAGTCTGTATCAAGAGCCTGGGAATATAGCCTTTACTTTCCCCTTTTTTCATAAAACGACAAGTTATGTGGGCCTTACGTTATAGTTGGATTGAATGAGATTCACGATGTTTCCCGAGTCGCCTTCAAGCGTCCCAACTGTCGCACCTTCAATGTAATTCTCCAGTTTCTGTAAAAATAGAAAATATCATGAAAACTGCATGGTTAAATCGGTGATTTGATTTTGATCATTGTTTTGCGCTTTGTAACAATAATTAATGTAACAATAAATAATAAACGCTTACATGAAGTAAGTTAGTATTTGAAAATAAATATTTACAATTTGCATACAACTAATTGACTCAGGATTCTACCAAGGATAAATCAACATTTCTTGCTTAATTATTTAAACAAGTTATATATTTGTACATGTAGAGATCATAACAACTAGAGAGACAAAAAGTGTATATTTCATTTGTCATATTCCTTCATGTTCAAGAAAATGTCAAATGCGTATTGAAATAAACTGCCACAATGTTTTGTCATCAAGGGAATATCGTTGACGATGTAAAACTCATTGTATTGTCCTAACATTGTCCTATTATTGAGCGCGATACACGATTCCACTTATATCATTAATATCATTACAAGAGACAATCATCCCTTTAAACTTCTCCATTATTATTTCTGTTAAATTTCATTGTTTGCTGCTACCAGTACTTTACAATCAAGTTGAGACAGTACACTGACCATGTACAGTTCCTTTCGGCGGCTGGTAACAGCAAAAATGGGAATGACGTTGTTTTCTCGTAGCTTGGCGCTGAGATGACCGATAGAGGGATAATCCTGAGAATCATGAAAATAATACAGGCTAGCTTGTAAGTTAATACATATGACCGTAATCATCATTAAAGTCATCATTGCAATCATCATCGTAATCATCATCACCATCATTATCACCACCTTCACTGCAAAGATGTTTTTTAATTGAATAAATCGTGTCAAACAGGAGAGGACCGAGTACAGTGCCTTGGGGGATCCCAGAAGTCATTGAAATGTTAGACGATGTTTTTCATTGGAGAAGAAATATCTGTTGGCAATGTGAAGGAAACAGAATCCATCATTTCATGTTTCCTCTGATACCATGTATGGTATCACAGGCCTTACTGAAGTATATCATACATAAATCAGTACACGGCCACGGTTATTACTGTGTCAAGTCATTTATCAGACCGGCTAGCTGAGATTGGTATAGGCAGGGGCGGATCTAGCTTTTTGCTAAGGGGGGGGTTTGACCAAAATAATGACGATGCGGAGCATCGTCCACGAGCCGCGAAGCGGCGAGCCGATTTTTTTGGGGGTGTTTATTTGAACCCCGTAAGTGATGTTTTCCTGGCATCTATTAACACAATGGAGACCATAAAAAGCAGTGCATGATAACGTCTTTTTAAATCAAGTAACAGTTTAATACACAGTTATATCCAGAGTTATCATGTGTTTGGTTAAGTTACCAGATGAGTTGAATATCTTCTCACAATATTTGCACTTGAAAGGGTTTCTCTCCAGCGTGCGTTCTTTTTTCTTTCTTTTTTTCTTTCTTTTTTTCTTTTTTTTCTTCTTTTTTTTCCCTTTTTTTTTTTTCTTCTTTTTTCTGGGCCGCCCAAGGGGGGGGGGGTTAAACCCCCTAAACCCCCCCCCCCGTAGATCCGCGCCTGATAGGTTTTACTCGGCTTCTTTCCCGTGTTGCTTTGAGAAAGCTGTGTGTTTGCTGGAATAGAATCCAAGTCGATGCGCCAGTGAGCTGTTGATAAGACATTGATCCTCGTACTAAGACTCTCGGAGAAGAGTTAAAACGGTCGATCGGGTAATACAGTCAGGTAAAACAAGCAAACCGAATAACCGTCTAACCGTCTTACTTGAAAAGACTCTTTAAAAGCTTTAAAAATTAACTTACCTGAAGTGTACTAAAGGTGTACATGCGTGTGTCAGGATCCATGTGACACTGTCCGTCATTGGGTTCCACTATGCCTCCAATCTGATTAGAGACAGAGAGAGAGAGAGAGAGAGAGAACGAGAGAGATAAACAGATATAACGAGCAAGGTAAAGAGCGAGCGGGTAGGGGTAATTGGCGTTAGAGATATAGTGAAAAAGATAGGGAAATAGATAAAGAGAGCAAGGCAGAGAGAGAGAGAGAGAGAGAGATGGAGAGCAAGAGGGAATAATTAATCATTTTCCAAATGTTTATGTTCATCAAAGTTGCTTGTTTATTTATCTGTTCTGTATTCATTATCTTATCTAATGAACAATATCATAATGAGCATCAATAATTGTCGTTATCTTCAACATAATGTTCTAATTTTGCAACGCATATCACAACCCTATTACATCTATTTTGTATTTGTATTGTATTTATTAAACTTCATTGATGTACATCAATATTCTGCTTATAAACATAATTATAATCACTTTACAATGTAATGTAACAATCAATATTCTGTTAACATTATATAACGTATAAATCAATTTCAATTTCTAATTCTATCAAACGTACTCTCCCGTCTCCTGCAATGTGGAATGGAGCGTCTGTTGTAAAGATTACCAGATGGCGAGCTTTGGGTCTCCAACCGATGATGTTCTGTCAAAGTAAAGATAAATACAAAGTTGAATATTTCAAATATAATTATAATCTCTGACTTTCTTTCCGATTCAAATAAACAATTTAAGCATGGCAACGGCATGGCAACGGGATGTTGACGACATCTCACTGTCGCGGCGTTTAAAGGGCAAATCCACTCCAAAATAATTTACTTTCAATAGAAGCAGGAAAATCAGACAAACCAATCAAAACAAGTTTGAGCAAAATCGGATGACTAATAAGAAAGCTATTAACTTTTAACGACATGAACAACTTTGAAAATCATTCATAGTTTGTCATACTTTAAACAAAATCATAACTTCCTTGTTAGTTATTCGATTTTACTCAAATTTTTGGGCTCTGTTTTTCGTGTTTTTCTGCATCTATCAAAGGCAAATTGTTTTGGAGTGGAATTAGCCTTTAAACAGGAAATATGATCTTGATGGGGATTGATACGATGAGACATGCAATGTCTCTAGCGTGCATGAAGATGACAATCTTTGGTCATTTACGTTGAAAATGAAAATGCTCTTGCAAATCAGATATACAAGGGGAAGAGAGAATATTTTGTAATCTGGGTTTTGGCATTAACAAGAATAATAAAATGACGATTCATATCTGAGTTTTTAAAGTGACAATTCATAAAAAGCTATTAATTACTACCACAGGTAAGTTGCTTACATTTATTTCATGTAAATGGCATTGGTATGAGTTGTAGTTTATGAAATCACCATAAACAGCAATGAGCATTAACACATGGCGCATAGTAACTTATTGAAAATATGATCACAACGACTTTCAAGAATTCAACTTAAGGGCGTTGTCTAAAGAAATAGTGTTCTGATCCCTGCTGGAAAGAACACACTTATTCACAGTGTGAAATCACAGTTCACACTGTGAACACAGTGTGATACACAGTGTGATTCACACTGTGAATGAGTGTGTTCTTTCCTTTTTCCTGTTATCCACACTGTGAACAACAATGTGGAACGAATCGAGCACAATGTGAAAACGCCCCAATTTAACATTGTGGAGCACACTGTGATTCACAGTGTGAAACACAGTATGTGAAACACAGTGTGATTCACACAGTGAATGAGTGTGAATGAGTGTGTTCTCTCCTTTTCCGGTTATCCACACTGTGAACCACAATGTGAAAACGCCCCAATTTAACATTGTGGAGCACACTGTGATTCACAGTGTGAATGAGTGTGTTCTTTCCAGCAGGGATTACATGAAAAGTCGTTATAATTTTCGCACATGAACAGATGATGAAAAAAAGGCTAATGAAATTATATTAGGTTGGTTGTTTAAAAGTCATGTTTGAATATAAATGACATTTGTATTGATAATGAGATGTAGTTTTGGTATCATACCCCGCAAACAGCAATCTGCATCAAAGCGTCAAAACCTCCCTCAGGAGTATCCAAGTTACCTGAAATAATGGTGTTTGCGATACGATCCTGAAAACAAAGAATAGACAGACATTAACAACGGAGAGAGTGATAGGTTCTACTTTTACTTTAAAACTATGTTTGATTAATATGGTAACTTTAAATCATCCTTTTAAAAGCGGCTTTTCTTTTCGCATAGTTGTGAAAGTTATAGCTCTGCCTAAATGGTAAATGGTTCAGTCTTCATATTGCATGAAAATTAATGATAATATGCTGTATGATCTATATCATTAATCATGGTAGGCCTATATAGTTAGTAGATAAATAATTGTTGCTCGAGAAAGGTTGGAGGTGCAGAGGAGCCTGTTAAGCAGGATGACCTCTGGTATTGTATGGGATCGTACAAGATGCGTCCTGAGTCCCGAATCAACCTTGCGGTACGCCATTTTGTCCCCTATTTTCGCGAAAGAGAAGTAGTCAAAACAGATAATATTTCATTACCAATTAAAGCTTTACACGACAAATGGATATACAATAATGCAAAAGCAGCGCCTTAATTTCACCGTAAAAAAGTCTCTCCGGTAGATACGAACGCCAAAATGAGATTTACAAAACTCGTATGGACTATAGACAGAGTAACTTACAGCGAAGAGCATTGGGTCCTGATTTAGAGGTAGTGCATTGAAGAATCCGTGTGTTCTAGCACATGATTCTGATGAATTTGGACATGGGAAAATCAGTCTGAGAAGAAAGAAAATACTCTTGATATTAACTTCAGCGTAGGATAAAGAGAGGAAAAAAGAAAGAGAGAAAGAAAGAGAGAATATCAAGAGAGAAAGACAGAGAGAAAGTAAGAAAGAGAGAAAGAAAGAGAGACAGTAAGAGAGGAGATAGAGGCAGAGTGGGTTGATATTGTAAACTGTTGACTTTTTCTGTTTGTCTTAACATTGAGTTCTGATAAAAATGAACTATAAATTGTGAGTTTTTCATTTCTTTTCATTTCATTTTTTAATATTGCCATGGTAAAAATGTCCCCGAAGAGGATTGTTCTTCAGCTCTCCCATGTTTAGAAAATGATAAAATATTAAGGCTGTGCATAACAGTGTAATGAGGTACCCGAGTACAATCCCAGGCTCACAGGCGAATACTCGAATATTCGGACGCCATGTTTTTTATAATTTTTTGATTTTTTTTTTTTTAAATAATTTTTTTGATTTTTTTTTTTTGATTTTTTTTTTTGATTTTTTTTTTTTTTGCCACCACCATACCTGGAGCAGTATATTATAGAAGGGGCTATGTTTTTAACTGAAATAAATGAATCCCAACCGGAAAAAATTATGGAATATTTAAAAAAGAGTGAGTCCAGTATACAAAAAGCTATTGTTCGTTTCGTTCACAGAACGAAACGGTTCCCTATCAGGAAGTAATACCTCCCTTGATGAACAATAAAACATAATACAATATTATAAATATGCTAAATTACACTCAGTACATTAAAAATATAATAACATAATGTAATAAGAAAAATAAAAATAAATAAGAACAGTAAAACATAATACAATATTATAATATGTAAATTACACTCAGTACATTAAAAATATAATAACATAATGTAATAAGAAAATAAAATAAGAAAAGTAAACATAATACAATATTATAAATATGCTAAATTACACTCAGTACATTAAAAATATAATAACATAATGTAATAAGAAAATAAAATAAAAAAAAGTAACAACAATGATAAATGGTATGATAAGATTATTGAATATAGAGGCTTGTGTAGGTACTATCTTATATACATTTATGTATGGTGTGTAAGTGATATAACAAATAATCTGCATGTACTGTTAAGAAACACTAACAAAGCCCATGAATGTTTTGCTTACGATATTATTTTTCGATACTATCTTAAAAGATAAATAAATATAAAACGAAATAAATATATTTTTAAAAATTTCAAAAATGAGAGATATAACACGTGCCGTAAAGTATTTTGGTGACAATAGTCAAATTACTGACTAATCGCCAATAAACCAAAACACAACAACAACAGTATCCCAGTTCTGTCGCCGAAAACGCATGCAATTTTACTTCGAGTTGCAGTTGAAGGCGCCGATTTAATAATAATAATAACAGTAAACAATGCTGTTTTAAAAACCAAAGATGGCAGAATAATCCATTTCCCTCCAAGTCCAAACAGAAATCCAGACATTTGGTCCCAGTTTCTGAGTGGTGAGTTTGACAGTGCTTGATTTGGGAAACATTTTACCGACGGCACCATGCCAGCGGGCGCCGCTCACCCAGGCACGGTTAAGCGTCGGCCTGGACATTTTTTTTTTTTTTTTTTTTTTTTTTTTTTGCGGCCGAATATTCGGGTACTAGAAATCGTACCCGAGTAGTGGTCAATCGTGCGGGTACTCGAGCATTCGACTACTGGACCTAACTTTAATGCCACTTGTGTCTTGTCCCCCTTAATACTATTTTTTGTTAATTTCCAGTGAAGCAAGGTTGAGTCAATTTCAATTTCAAGACATCGTCACATACATAATGTCTTATATACTACATAGTCAACTCTCTAGACAGCTTCTTTAATATCACAATCGTATGATCAGTTCTTAACTGTCTGTATTTGTAGACCTTGAACCTTAGCGAATCAATTAAACTTTACAATCTAACAATTCACATTCAATCCCATATTTGAGACTCAGAAGTATATCTTTACTAGAAACCCGAAACCTTCACATCAAAATATGAGGGTATACGGACGATTGTTTGTGCTCTTGCCTAGATTATGTCCATATAATGAGAAGCATCAGAGTGACTGTGTTGATTCCTTGTTAAAGTAGATATTCATTGATTTAAAAAACTAACTTTATTTTCATTATTGCAAAGTTGAAACTTTGATTCGACAAGATTATCAAAATTCAATTCTTGGAAACATTCGAAGTAATGATTATTATAAATTACAAAACGCTTAAATGCAGCCCCGGCATACGCTGCTGAGATATGTGAGATCACAGTATGGACATGATTTGCACAAGCGGACGATGTCCCATGACATCTCACACATTTTCAGTGCCTGTGTTTTCGTCTTCTTTTGAGTTACTTCTCTTACTTCACTACCGTCATGCTAAATGTATAATCTATTGCCTCACTCTAAACCCCGCGCATGGTTTTATTTTGATGACAAATGCAGCGATACAAAAATAAAGGAATCTGTCGCTTGTAAACAAAATAAGACGCCATTGTATATTCAGCTGCACACACCGCGGTATGTTCGGCGTTTCAAGAGGGAACAAATGCCGTCCTCAATATCATTCCGGGGGTTTTTCAATTTGAAAGTCTGGTTTCTTTAATTGTTACTTAACCCCTATCCTGTGTATTTACAAGCAAAATATTTTAGTCATCCGAATCGGGTCATATCCCCTTTTGAATTGTTTGACATGCCATTACATTTATATACACTAAACTCATAATTTGACAAATAATAGCTTTGCAATTATGTTCATTCTTTATGGGATGTCGTCTGCTTGGGCAGTATTGGTCCATATAGTGACATCATTAAAACATCGTTATTTTTCCGGCGAATATCTCTCGTATATAGATGACTCTTGATGGCGGGTCATTTGCGAGTAACTGCGGCATTGCAACGGCGCGGTGGTCTGCGATGGGTTACGATTTTAAAATGTTAGTGCAATTTTTCACGTTTTGTGACGTCAGTGACCCGCAGACACAAATGCTTTGATGTCGACCACTGAGTCGCGTCATCGTCACCGCAACCCACCGTCAGCCGCCGTTCCTTGCCGCCAGCCAATCCACTGCCAACCGTCTGACCTCGTTCCTTGTTGCCGGGTTCCGTCGAGACATCGTCACTCGCCGCCCAGCCAACGTACGATTTTGGTCGCTAAACTCCGTTCCCTGCCGCAGCCATTCGTCCCTTGCCGTCGTGTTATCGCTGAAGGTCGTTCCCACCCGTCAGCGGATTTTGGTTTTCTCCTTTTGCCGTCGCTTTACCGCCAAAATTTTGTGAATTTCACGTCCGTCGCCTTTCGCGGGGTCTTTGCTGCTACTATGTGAGCCGGCCTTAAAGGCAGGGAACATTGAACGTAGGAACTTTTAGGTTTGACTCATCATCTTCACACATTGATAAACATGTTCTGTCAGGCGCGTTGCACACGAGCCGTCATTTTGCTGACGTAGGGCTGCGTCATCAATACGGAGGCGTGGTGGTTGACGCGTAAAGTGGACTGTTTAAGTTGCGATGGAATACTGGCGCATGCGCTATTTGCCTCTATGGCTCAATGAGAATATGTAATGACGCATTGTAATGATCCCTCATGTGCAACAACATTTCTCTGATGATCTCCAATATCTTGTTCACTCATTTAAATCTATCTTGAATCTCTATATATCTATCTATCTGTCTATTTATTTCGTCAATCTGTCTATCTATCTATTACTTTTCTTTCTCTCTGTCTCTTTTTCTTTGTTTTTTTCTCTCTCTATCTCTCTCTCTCTCTCTCTTCGTATATATCTTTCTCTCTTTCTGTCTCTCTCTCTTTCTTTCTCCCTCTCTCTCTCTCCCGCTCTATCTGTCTCTCACTCTCTCTTGTCCCTTTCTCATTTTTCTTCTCTGCATTTTACCCCTTATTTAAAAAAGTTTGATGTAATGTATAATTGTTTATGTATAATAGTTTACAATTTATGTTTGTATCATCGATGTTAAATACCTTTGTAATATTGTATTTCTTCTTTATTGACTGCTGCTGGACAGTTTTTATACACCAATATTAAACAAAATAAACAAAATACAACTGACCCATTCAACCTAAATTTGAAAAAGAAAAAATCTCTGATAATCCTTACCTGTCAGGGAGAGTGTTAACGAAAGGCAGAATTCTCTTATCAACGAAGGAGCCAAAACCAAGCCGAAAGTCCCGGGTTATGTTACTCAAAACTTTCGCTGTATTGGGGAGAAAGAAAGTTGACATTATTGATAAAGTATGTAAATGCAATGTTTAACAAATTGTTCCAACTCTGATTGAAAGGCAGAGCTGTTATTTGGAGAGCTACCGTGTTTTAAGTGTAACGGCTCCTGTTTCCAATAATCTTCTTAGAAAGTTCACTTAAATAAATGCATTATTTTCGAAGTGATAAGCTCCTGTGACGAATGCTTTGGGCTTTCTCCATCAAAAGTATGGCACTAGGTTTGCAATTGGTTCAGGTTTAAACCTACACTAAAGTGTTGGGAGCCCCACAAATTTGATGAAAGATATTCACTTAAATTGTATCATAATTATTCAAGTGAAAGAGGGTGCTATTAAAGACACATTCCTGCAAGGATTTTCAAAAAAAATGTTATTGATGTCGAATATTGATGAAAGAATATTTTTTTTAGGTTTTCTGCGTACAACAAAACAAAAATTAATAATAATAATATATTGCTTGTTTTAATACTTTAGTTTTGCTACGGAATGTAATTTTTTAATACAAAAAAACCCTCAAAAACCTGTGAGGGGGTAGTCACTTCCGTCACCTTCAGCCCTCTCGTTCACTATGCTCCCTCGAACTGGCGTAATGATGGAGGGGGGGGGGGGGGCTTCCGGGCAGTTGCCCCCCTAATAAAACTCAAACGTGGTTTGTATCTGATTCGATACCAGTGATTAAAAAATGATGCTGAAATGGCATGGTTTTTCCCTGAGCTTCCGGGGGCACTGCCCACTAGACCCCACCAAGGGCCCTAAGGCAGCCCCTGGATGCTCATCTGATCGTAATTCAATGCCTAAAACCCCTTAGATTCTGGGGTCTACGCCCCCTTTACCCCCACTCCAATTAGCGACGTGCATGCCAGTGTCACAAATAAGGTATTAAAATATGCTCATCCGGCCGTATTTAAATGCCCTAAACCCCTGAGCTTCCGGGGACTGGCCCCTGGATGCTAATCTGACCGTTATTAAATGCCTATGGGGCTACGCACCTTGACCCCCGCCAGGGCTGTCAGGCTTTGCCCCTGGACCCTACGCCAATTTATGCTCCACTTGCTTCGCTCGCTTTGCTCTATACCTGATCGTAAATACCTCAGATCCCCCCCCCCCACTTTGAAAAACGTTCCGCGGAGCCTGCATGCATCATTTAAGAGCGGGGTTTGATGCGGATTTTTTTCCCTGCACCCCCGGACGTTTTTGCTCATTACGGCACTGCTCCATCGTCCCTCGCACCCCCCCCCCCCGGTCATGAAAAGAAATCGCCGCCCCAGCTCGTGTCTGTCAGACTTGGCACTCCTGGCGCTCCCGATCTCCGGCTCCCCCTGGCTTTAGCACGGTTGCCATTCCGGCGCTATAGCATTTCAAGGAATTAATTCCTGCCAGGTACCCAATTACATTTCCATCACCTGGGTAGAGTTTGGCAAATGTAGATTAGTGCCGCGGCGGGACTCGAACCGAGGAACTTGTGATCCACAGTCAGGTCACGTATCCACTTTACCATGATACCTCTACAGTTCTGTATTTTTGTTATCAATATTTGTCTTCAAACACATTTTTGTTTAGGGGGGGGGGATCTTTGCAGAAGTGTGTTTTAAATGAAATCCTCTTTCACATTATGATACCATTTAATTGAAATTTTGCCATCAGATGTTTTGCGAATTTGGGGCTCCCAACACTTTAGAGGGACTTTATGGTTGGGGTTAGGTATAGGGCTGGTTCTATGGTTAAGGTTAGGAAATCGGTTACTGTAGGAATCTGACAAGGAGCAATAATTGTCGAAGGAACAAGTGTTGTACAACCCGGCGAACTTTAATATACTGATGACCAAAAACCCTCTATACACAGATTTTGGCGAACTTGGTTTCAATTAGTTACAACATGGCGCATAGTCTTTTGTTGTGCGCTTGAACAGCACAGAATTAAGTATTCGCCATATTGTGCCCAACTCAATCTGGGTTAGCCAAACTCTCCTATCAAATCAATGGCACTCTTCTGACGGTTTCGCGAAACGATGCACTGACTTACATAAGGTTGCTCCGAGACCCTTGAGATTTTCTAGATCATCTTTCATAGAGTTACTGAGGTCCATAGTGTAGTAGAGATCGACCGGGTAGTCCGCGGCTTGGCGCACGTACAACCGTATGTCGATCGGCTCGTCTGAAAAATGAAAATAATTATAGCTAGATGTTAATGTCCCCCGCCAAAGCAAAAAGGCAAGAAAGGAAGCAAAAAACCGACATCAGTATTAATTTGTGATGTAAAGCGCATTGAGCATTCTTTTTTTTTGTTGTATTTAGCGCTATATAGAAAGGATTTTTTTTTTCGGGGGGGGGGGGGGGACTTGAACTATTAGGTGGATGATAAGTGAGGGAGCAAAAGGGGGCGTAGGAATGGGTTTAATCATCTCCTTTTAACACTTTGTTCCCCTTCTATCTCTGTCTCTTCTTCTTCTGCTCCTCGTTCTCCCTCCTTTTCTTTTTCATCTTTTAAAATAATCTTTTGCCATTCGATTGTGAGGGTAACGTGTTAAAGCCCAGGGTATTTTCAACTGTTATTCATGGCATTATACAGCTATAAATACGACCCAGGTACATCAACTTCATAGGCTTTTTTCTCGATTCTACACAACGGGTTTTAAATTAGCAACATGTCGTTCGGAAGTGAAAGTTTCCGCCTTACTGTGAACTCGGAACAATCAGAAGTGACCACATTTCCCGCCACTTTTTCTCCTGCCAGCATGATCAGCAAGCACGACGTCACATTAGGCGGTATCACACAGAAAAATCCCTTAAAAAATCCTTTCAAGGGAGAATTTTCTTGCTTCGTTAGAGGATTTTTAATTGGATAATTGATGACAGACAGCAATTAAGAGGATAACTAAAATCCGGATAACTAAAAACCAGATTTTTGGCCTCTGTGTGACACCGCCTATTGAGAGGTTCGACGTCCACTTTGCAAAGCTGGAAAGCAAATTGCAGCGATGAAATTAACATCCTATATACCAACTATGGAACTCACCTGGCATTCTTTTATACGGGTAAATGTTTACTCATGTGGCAGGGATAGAGGTATAGATGTGGAACGATTACACTCATATAATCAAGAAAGCGAGGTAATTTTTGTTTTGGATTAAAAAAAAAAAATTCTGGATAGCGTCTGAAAACCTACAAACCATACATACTTGCATCTGAAGGAAAAACACAACAACAACATTTTATACAATCATGATGAAGAATACAACAATGCATTTTGTAAATGCTTTAAATTATTCCTTTTTAAAAATATTTCTCCCCCCCTCTCTCCCTTCTCCCGCTACGTACACTCGTACGCACAGACAGCTATTCAAATTGCGGGTATTTTTAACAGTCTAAGCGATCGCCTTCTAAGCTATGTAATCATATTAAATGCATAAGTCTTTGTTAAGTGCCTCATTACAAATTATTTCATTCAACTGTTACGAATAACTTCAATAGTCAGATTGAAATTGCAAGTATTTGTTGTTGCTAGGTAGTGCATCACCTAACAACACGTAATGATATAATTCGCATTATGACTATATTGGAATATAATTATTCGTAACAGGTAAATTAAATAATTTTGCAACGAGGCACTTAAGAAAGATTTAAGCATTAAATTCGATTACATTTAATACAAACTGATAAATGATACTCACTTGGTCTTACTTTGATCTTCATCCTCTGAGGCTTGACTTGAACGATTGCATCTAGATCAGCGTTTGCCTCGCTCAGCGGGTCGTCCTATTGGAAAGAAAGAAACGAATCAGTATACATCTATCTCCTGGTCATGAGTGAGATAGAACATTACAAACTATTCCGTGAAGTGAAAGATGTAAGTATTCTATTCAATCAGGGAGAGTGTCAGGGATGACACTATCTTCCTGATTCAACGAATCTTTCTCCATTTGTCACGTGAATGCTCGCACCAATGGTATCTTGACGAAGCTTCTTAGGGTGCTGATCGGTATTGGAATGAAACTAGTAAACAATTGTCATGACTATTCAATGGTTTACACTCTTAATGTCAGCGAGTAAATTGTGCCGAGTAAAACAAGTTGAGTAACAAAATGAGCAATTCAGTACTCAAGCTGGAGTAAGACCTTGATTTTAGTGGTACTCGTCACCCGAGTAATTTGTTACCTTCGATAAAGAGTAAATCAATGACTCAACATTGAGTACGAATTTCGTTTGTATCAATTTTGAGTAAACTACGGTTGGGTATTACGCTGCGGCTGGTGATAAATAAATCAACATTGATCTCTTACCCGAATTTACCTCGGGTGCGAGTGAAAGTTGGATCGATGGAAAGTGCAACTAGCTGTCAATATGCATGTGACACCTGTTCTACACATTTTTACATAATAGCAGCTGTATGTTCCTTTGTCTACCTAAGGAACTGGATATTTTGTACTCTTTCATTGTCCGTCATGTGCATGTCTCGTGCATGCATGTGCGCGTGCAGAAAGATGCGAAAGAACTGAGATACACTCTTAGAAAAAAGGGTGCAAAAAAGGGTGCAAAATAAGAGTTTGCACCCTTTACATAAAAATGAACCCTATTGAAGGAAAAGGGGTTAAAAAAAGGGTGCAATATAAGATTATGCACCCTTCCCACAAAAATGAACCCTATCGACCAAAAGAGGGTGCAAAATAAAAGTTTGCATATTGCATGCATATTCATGATTACTTTCCACGTGTTCACATACAAATACATTTATCATGATTTGTTAAGCAAATTATGACAATGCACATCAATTTTTTGATTTTGTATTTTCCTTTGGCAATCATTAACCAATATATTATTTTGTCTGATCATGTTACAATTACATTCACGTTTTAGCAATAGATATATTGATTATATGATTACTAACCAAGAAACATCATGCATGTTTAATATGTATTTGTGTACGAGCAAATTTTACCAGTATTCCTCGATGATGGGTGCAGGATTGCACCTTTTAAAGGGTGCAGGATTGAACCCCTAAAGGTGCTGCTATTGCATCGGTTTGCACCCCTAATGGAGTAAAAACATGTACTTAACTTAGTACATGTTTTTACTCAATATTGATTGAGCAACTAAGCGTTACCCAGAAAACATACTCAATATTAGAGCAAAAAAATCGCTCAAACAATTTGAGTCAAAACATGTACTCGTTAATTGAGTAAAATTTGGCTCAACTCATGAGCAGTTTCTTACTCGACATGAGTTGATTACGTTTCTACCCAGTACTGAGTAAAAAAGGAAACCGCTAAACAAAGAGTAAATATTGAGTAAAGGTTGACTCATTCAAACTGAGTAGAGATTTAGTCTTTTATTGAGTAATATTTTTACTCAACAGATGGGTAGATTTGTTACTCAACACATGCTGAGTAAAGTTTACTCAAAAGTCGGGTGGTTTCCTTTTGACCACCCAAAAGAGTAACATTTTGACTCAAATTGAGGAGTTTTTTTTTAGAGTGTAGAGTGAGAAGGAAAACAATATTTTATATGCAGCTGTTCTGTTCAACGAATCGTTATCCATTTGTTGCGCTAAATGCTCGCACCGACGGTCTCTAGGAGAAGCTTCTTAAGTTTAGTACTGCTTAGTAATGTAATAAAAATAGTACACACAAAATGGTAATGGGTCATATTTTAAATTCTATTTCATGAGGTGGAATAAACGGCTCCTTTTCTATTCTTGTTTGGCAGGATCTCGTGCACGTACACCCTCTAGAGAATCTCGCTATAATAGTATATGCTATCTATCTCAACCCCCTAAAGATACACAAACACAAACACACATACAAACAAAAGAAAACGAACAAATCTCTCTCTCTCTCTCTCTCGTATACAATTTCTTTTTGAATGAGAAAAGGGGGACGGTGAAGTAATGACAGACGACGAAACAAATGTCCAACATGTAATTTAGTGTGACTCAATCCCTTTTATGCCACAATTCATCTCAAATAGCTGATGGTCGCGCTTTTGTTGTTCAATCCAACTCCCATTTTGTTCAATTTAAAGAGATGTTACCCCTGTACCAAAAATATTTGAATGAGGTGAATGGGGGAAGCTTTTCACTTCCTCATGTTTTCCCAACAATTATTCATTTTGACCAATCTTCTCCATCCGTTTCAAAGTGGGTCATCTTTACTCGCTCTGGCTCTCTCTTCCCTTCTTTGCTTTCTCTCTTTCGTTCTCGGTCTCCTTCACCTCTCTCTCTCTCTATCTCGCTCTCTTTCTCTCTCCGTCCTCACCCCTTCTCTCTCTATTTCTCTTGAAATGACGATCACTTGGCCTTGCTTTGATGCCATTCCCAAAGCACACACTTGGGGCGAAAGATGTGTTTAACGTGCATTAAAAAAAAAAAAAAAAAAAATCATATTAACGAATTAATACGGTTGAGTACGATTGATGTTTGATAGCATTTCGTCATGACAGTAAGCTAACACAACTGCGTACAAACATGGCATCTCAAGCGCATCCGGATATTAATTGGACCGTTTATTGATTTTATTTAATTTGTTTGGATTGTTTTATTTATCTAGCAACGAATAACCAACAGCGGTCATGACAAAATTAACGTGGTAGACCTTACCATCCTGTTTAAAAGGAATTGTTATCCTGGCGCTGTGTTTGGTAATGAATCATATATGTAAAAGTTGATTTAGAAAACGCTATGGCCTTTGTTTACTGTAGTATAATCGCCTCATAAACATGTACAACTGACTATGAATATTCTATCAGGGAAATGACACTTTCGTGATTTTACTAACAAGACTTCATACTAAATTTGAAATATTAAAGAAAATATACGCATACCCGCTTTCAACAAAAAGGGAGCAGAAATTATGTGTAACATCGTAAAAAGTGATTATTAGTGGTGTCTGAGCAACCGTTGACCCAGACGACAGTTTGCATTTCAGCCATCTTAACCAAATTGTATTCAGCATCATTCGTGATCGGTTGGAACTGCAAATACGGGTTTGAACACTTATTTCAGGGATCACTTCAAATGACAGAATCACAGAATGGATCTTAACGCTGAAAATAATGGAACCAAGTCTTTAAAGAGAGATTCAATCACTGCTTTGGGATGGATTCCACTTTAATTATGACACGCATTCAACTCCAAAAGAAGTAACTCCTAAAAAGGTTTAGGGTTAGTTTTTAGTGTCAAGTTTAATGTGTGGTCCACGGATGAAGTTTGGAATTCGATCACGTCGCAACACAGAATCAATCAGTGTGTTAGCAACATCATTCTCAATACTTAATTGGAGGGAAAAAAAGATAGAATACCAGAAAACTCCTACTATTACGGTTTACTTAGTACGTGACTCACAATACGTCATCAATTTGCTGAGCAGAATTTAGATGACTTTTCATTGTCTGCTCAACTACGTTAACCGCAAGGTATTTTCAAATAACAATAACCCACGTGCCGATTTATCAGCGTGGACGAGAATACAAAAGACAACTGTACGATTTCAAACTTTGCAAAATACATTACCTTATTCACTATCAAATTTAATGTGAGTTATTCTTTACGACCACTTCTCTATCATCATTTTGATAGTATTCATCGTCTTAAATCAGTGACGATGAGCCAGTTTTCAAATTATTAATTAAACAATCTGAATTAACTTTTTCCGAATTCCTGAGGTCATAAGCTTTTCATTGATACATAGTTATATTTCTATAGAATGGCTGCTTTAACCAAAACATCCAGTATCTGGGTATGGAAGAAACAAGACTTCACCGGACAGTTAACATACACTTTAAAAAACAACTATATCCATTCCCCCTTGAAATCTTCGACACCGACCATTCCTTTACCCCTCCTTCTCTCCACCCTCCTTCTTCTCCTCCTCCTCCTCCACCTCTTCCTCCTCCTCCTCCTCCTCCTCCTCCTCCTCCTCCTCCTCCTCATCCTCCTTCTTAGATACTGAAGAACGCGCCAAATAAAGAAAAATGTATCACCGCTGTATACATATCACGCTGGCATAATATTTAAATGTTGTCCCTCTGTCCTTTCGTCGAGTTGTTGCCGGAAAGCTTGCGTGACCGTTCACGTCCTAGGATGAATAAATTATTCATTTCCGCGATTCAAAAGCGGACTTTCCTTACATTAATTACATACTAAACGAACATTTGCTTTGCTTCGTAATCATGAGCATATTAAGGACAATACCATATGAAATCAACAGATTTCCGTTTGTTCGATCAATCAAGTATTTTATACAAATACGAAATTAGGGTTTTGACTAAACTTGTCAATGCTTATATAAAAAAAACCTTTATAATTGTTTATAAATTACGGTCTGGAAAAATAGAAAGCAATATTGGTCGACTAATTACAACATTAGCGCAGAGCGAAAACGGACATTTATTCAAAGCTGATATGTTTAAAATTATACAGAAATTTTGTTTCTAAGTTGATTGTGAATTAACGTTTGAAAACTATAACAGAAACGTCTGTAGTACAGCTACACCTGGGTATAGAGAGTCAACAGCAAATATCACGCCCTGTATGTTGGGGTGTCACTTACTTGTGTGGCATCGGCAGATGGAAGAGGATTGGTGATGTTGCTGCATCCAGCTTCTTGCAAGACGCTTTCAAGATCGCATCTTCGTCCCTGGAATGTCTGGAAGAAGAAAGTGGTTGAGAACATCATACTAGCTGTTACAGCATTATCATTATTATCATCATCATCATCAATATCGTCATCAAAATGTAACCCTAAAAATCAAAATGATGAAATCGGGTGAAATCAATTATTATATGTTATCGATATAATCTCGGGATAGGACTTGGTAAATCATGCGACATTTTATTTGGCCTTGATGAATCCTAGTGGCCTGGCTTATGAAAACATAATCCTCTATTTCAAATCATATTCCTGCAGTTACCGTATTCCTATTGAGTGGGAAATTAAGGTTTGCAAGAAAAAATATTACAAAAATATTAATGTACACATTAATCCCATAAAATGCAGCAAAAATAAACAAAAATTAAAGAATTACATTACAATTACATGAGTTTGAACCCTTTCTCCCACCCCGTTTCTGTCGCCCCCTCTTTCTCTCTGTGTCTATGCATTTTTGTCAGTGTCTCCATCTATCGATCTGTCTCTCCTCTGCACAATTTCAATGTAATTTGTGTTTCTACTCTCCTCTATCCCTCTCTCACTCCCTCTCTCTCCTCTATCCCTCTCTCACTCCCTCTCTCTCCCCCCCCCATCTCTCTCTCTCTCTCTCTCTCTCTCTCTCTCTCTCTCTCTCGGTATTTTCAAAGCCTCTTTCTTTCTCCTTCTCTCTTCCTCTAATAAGAATAAGAATATAATCATAATAATATCAACAACAACAATAATCATAATGATAATCATAATTATGATACTAATGTCTATATAACTTACATCTTCCGTACACCATGTACACTCTGGATTCACGGTTATACATTCTCCACAGTTCTGTGCTCCTTGACAGATCGAGCTGAGCTCTTCATCTATGAGGAGAGAAAAGACAAAACAAAGTTACGAATCGATGTTATGAATATGCAAACAAATCTATTGGTCAATGTTTATGATGGGCGAAGTTTCAAATCATTTGAACATCGTAATGACGTAACATTTTTGTTTTAATAGCACTTTCTTCACCCAAATTTGGGGTAAAGATTTTCTTCATAAATTGGAATTCAGTGTATTCATAGTCGAGTCTACCTCATACTATTTCCTTTGAAATGAAAGTCTAAACATGTTATTATATTCAACAACAACCCCAAAAGATTTTTTTTAATGAAGAGGAAAATGAAAATGGAATCACAAAATCCAGAATTACCACGTCACGGAAAATTTTGAATCAAACATTCAACGCTATGAAGGAGTCAGACTAAAACCAAATTTTCCTATTTATAAAGTAATACTCAATGAAACATAAAATGAACATATTTATCTCCAAAAACAACATTAATTCTTAGGACTGGAACATTTAATGAACATGAATGAGGATTGTTGAAATGGGTTTTAGGTGAATGCATAAGTTGGTATATACGTGATATACAATACTTGCATATAATTATGTTCAAGATGTTACCCTCTTAAAATCGAGGAGTGAATTGTGATCATGAAAGCAAGTGTCACGCAGCCACGTCTATTAGTACGGAAATACATGCATTTCAATATGCATTTGTGTGCATTTCTGTTCTACCGTGTGTCTCAAAAAAAACGTAACACTTTTGAAATGGTTGCCAAATTGAGCATATATAATTTTATGAAAAAATGTTGATATGTATGGAAAGCTAAAGGACCAACCTTTCATATGATATGAAAAAATTAAAAAAAAAATCATGCTTCGATGGACAGTGTTCACTTAAGTTAGAGGTATGAAAATGGGCCTGCGCAGGATTTTTCCTTCCAATTTTGGACAGGTAAATTACTTGTAACTTACAAAATAAGGTCGATATGAGATATTCATGATCGATGGATCAAAAGGATATTTTGAATCAAAAGGATATTTTGAATACCTCGAATACCATTCCTTTTTCAGTGTTATTTATCAATCCCGAAACACCACCGCCCACCCCCCCCCCACACACACACACACACACACACACATACACACACGTGCACACACACACACACACACATTAGGGCAGACATGACAAAAAACAAGTTAAATCTTTTTTTAAAAGATTTTCATGTTTCTTTTATTTCTTTCTTATTTAAAACTGCTTTGTTCATCCAAAATTGGAAGGAAAAATCCTGCGCAGGCCCATTTTCATACCTCTAACTTAAGTGAACACTGTCCATCGAAGCATGATTTTTTTTTTAATTTTTTCATATCATATGAAAGGTTGGTCCTTTAGCTTTCCATACATATAGACATTTTTCATAAAATTATATATGCTCAATTTGGCAACCATTTCAAAAGTGTTACGTTTTTTTTGAGACACACGGTATAACAGATTCCATATCATATCTATTATCTGAGCACAGGTATTTCAATTGTCATGATTTATGTTTGAAACAATTTCCTTTTTGATCAATATAGAAACGAATATTATTAACAAACATTTTCGAATGAAAATAGGGGGTGTAAATTATTATAGATAAAAAAACACTTTTATAATCATGAAATATAGCAAGAGTCAGGAAGATAGCGACAAAAACTTGATTTTCTTTAGCCCAGATTTTAGGCTATATACAAGAATTCAATCACTCAGATCCGACCCCCCCCCCCCTTTCCCCCAATGTGGCTTTATTTAATTTTCTATTCGGTCAATCAATTCAAGAAGTTCCTAGCTCATAAATTAGTTTGCAAAGATGGCATTTAATAGCATTGATGACATAATCACGATTTTAAATCTTCCATTTGGGGTGCCGATGATAGGTGAAATTTCCGATTATAAATCGAACTTTATCATACCTTTGGAGACGAGCACAATAATACATGCGCCAAGGGTGTCGATTTGTACCCGTGGTTGGGGGGGATGATAGGTGCCAAAATATTTTCGGCAATGGATCAAAGCAACCAAGAGGTAGAAGCGTGTGGCAGGTTGCACCCCCTCCCCAAGCGCGTAGCCAGGATTTCATTTTAGGGGGGCGGTAGTGAGCACGCGAAGCGCGCTCCCTAGGGGGTTGGGTGCAGGGGGGGGGGAGTTTCCCCCTTCCCCCGCGAAGCGCAGAAGCTTTGACGTTTCATTAGATTATTAAAGAAAGAAGACCATTCGATGTACGATTCTCGACTCTTAATCCTTGTTTGAATCAAGTTCCCCTTCCTCCGCGCGTAGCGCGGAAGCTCTGACGTTTCATTAGATTATTAAAGAAAGAAGACGATTTGATGTACCATTCTCGAATCTAAATCCCATGTTTGAATCAAGTTTCCCTTCCTCCGCGCGTAGCGCGGAAGCTCTGACGTTTCATTAGTTTTTTTTTAAAAAGAGACGATTCGATGTACCATTCTCGACTCTTAATCCTTGTCTGAATTCAGTTTCCCCCCCCCCCCTCCCGGGCGAAGCGCGGAACCTTTGACGTTTCATTAGATTATTTAAAAAAAGAAAACGATTTGTTGTACCATTCTCAACTCTTAATCCTTTCTGAATTCAGTTTCCCCCCCCCCCACTCGGCGCAAAGCGCGAAGCTTTGACGTTTCTTAAATTATTACAGAAAGAGAAGACGATTCGTTGTACCGTTCTCGACTCTAAATCCTTGTCTGAATTCAGTTTCCCCGCTCCCGAGCAAAGCGCGGAAGCTTTCTCCTTGTCTCCGATCTCAATCACGAATTCGTCACAGAGTTCATTTATGTTTACACTGTCCAGGATTGTCTGATGTGCATTGCAGATTGCTACTTTTGCGCTTTGCGCTTTCATTTAGCTCGTTCTTTTTAAACGCTGCGTGTTTGCATTTGGCGCACTGCATTTCTATGATGCTGTTGATTGAACAAATTGAATAAATTCATCAATTCCTGATGAAGCCGTATGAGCGAGAATTCAATTTATTCTTGTCTCATATAGGGTTGTCTCATTTACTTCGTATATATTATGTATTTATTATGAAAATGAGATAGCAAAATGTGTATATTGATGCATGGTCATCTTGCGAGTAATAACCATTAACTACTCTCGTCGGGCTCTCATCATCAATTTTTCTCTTGATTTTTTGTTTTGATGGTGAATTATTGGGGGATGATTGTACAGGCCATCCCCCCACCTGAAATATTGGGGGGATATACCCCCCCCCCATCCCCCCCCCCCCCCCGGGATCGACACCCATGCATGCGCCCCACCTCAATTTGGATTTTAAAAGAAAAGGTCGAGTTCTGGTAATGGTAAACAAACATTTATTTGTGAACTTTGTTTCTTTTCTTCCTTTTCATTCCTGAATGGAAAAGTATCATGGTAGCAATATCAAATAAACAGGATTGCTCTTATATTATCGTCTTTGAAATATTTGGACCAGGTTTTTCTTGCCACATGTTTGTGTATTCCCATATATACTCATATCAATGTGCGGTGTTTGTGTATTTTAACTGCATATTTACTTTTCAGCGTATGGTTCAGCGATGACAATACTTCTGATACCTGTCGATTGCCTTGACATAATTTAAGGCAAAATATTGTCAATTCATGGTTTCACGTCCCCTTTCCTACGATTTTCAATCCTTTTATTATCCGGAAAATGAAATGAACCTGCATGTCTGAAGACACTGAGGCAACAGTAGTATAACCAGCTGGGTCTGTAAAGTATGTTAAATTCATTAATTTTATAAAACCATATACATTATGTACATTTAATTTTGCCTATAACTCACAATACCAATTCTTACTATATTCATATAAAATCTACTAATGACTGTGTGTATTGATGTTTTTTTAACGGAAGCATCAGTCATTTTTTATACAACATTGCAATACACGAGTCAGTGATTATCACAAAATATGAAGTCAAAGCATAAACCGTGTTGATACGAAAGAGTTCATGTTCATCAGAGCGTTTGAATGCTTTATAAGCTGTGTATAATGGTATATACGATGTACTATAGTCAGGCACGTACACAGGGGGGGGGGGGGGTTAACCCCCCCCCCCTTTGGTAATTTTTTGTGTGTAAACCCCCCCTAAATTTCTCTAAACCCCCCCCCCCCCCTTTTGGATTTTTTTTTTTTTTTTTTATTTATTTAAAAAAAAAAAAAAAAAAAAAAAAAAAAAAGCTGACCTTACCCCCCCCCAAACGGAGCAAAATGTCAAAAAAAAAAAAAGTGACCTCTTACCCCCCCCCCCCCCCCCCACTGAGCGACTTTTCGGCTGGCTGAGTCGTTGCGATTTTTTTGGGGCTCCCCCCCAAAAAAAAAAATGTCCGCTTACCCCCCCCCCCCCCTCCCCCCCCCCCCCCCCCCCCACTGAGCGATTTTTTGGCCGGCGCGATTTTCAAATTTTCCTGAGTCGTTGCGAAATTTTGGACACGATTTTAACCCCCCCCCCCCCCCCCCTTGAAAAAATCCTGCGTACGCCACTGACTATAGTCCATAGTCCCCTTTGACAGACTGTGCGCTGTGTTATTATCATCGATGACAAAGAGATGCAGATTGTGCATGTGATATCAAGCGCAGGAGTCTATAGGTGGGACTGCAGTTGAAAATTTGAGAACGATCACAAAGAATGACGTGATCATGGTGATAATATATCCTTCATTTTTCACCTCGAGACCATTCAAAACACGGTTCATGTGGAAATTGTTTTTTCTTTTCTCCTTTTTTGGTCTTCATTTGGAGAACAGAAAATAATTATTTTACTCTTTTTTGTACAGTTTGTTCAACCATTATTTAGTCACGCGATACACCGACCAACAATCATCTTAAACCAACATAAAATTATGAGGGAGGCATTTGTTTTTCCGTAAATGGCCAAAAGTCCCTGAACTTGCCCCATTAATGACATAACCGGAAGCAAATATTGTGAGCAAATATTTCTACAAATATGTTCTTCCTGATTAGGCATGAATGGGATTGTTTTCGTTATGAAGTCCATGATTATTATGAAAATCACTGATCTTCAACAATAATTGCTTTATTTCAACAAGGAAATGACATGCATGGTCGAGGAAGTGCAATGTTGATTGACATAATTATACGGTTATATCTTTTTCTGAAACCTTTATTGACTTCGAATTCGATCAGATTTTTTTCTCCCCCACTTGAATGAAAATGTATCAGCACATTTGAAGAAATTATTCGTTTCTTTGTGTTAAAAGAAAAGCGATTCCTCATGAGGTAACAAGGCTTTAAACTTGTTCCCTCTCTCTCTCTCTCTTTATCTCTCTTTGAATCCATCTGAGTTGCTTTCTACCGGTACAATTTCATTTTAGAGCATAATATTAAGTTATCATGGGAATGATGGATTTCAGAGAATGAAACGAAACTGCACTGACGGCTCAATGATTTTTCAGAAACGGCCTTGCAAAACAAAGCCCCCCCCTCCCACAAAAAAAAGAAGTAAGATGAAGAAATCGAACTATGAATCCAGAAAAACGCCGCTGCAATCTGTATAACTTATGATTTGTTCAAATAATGTGATTTCCAGCAAAGTTTTATTAGTTTGTTATTATTTTGCTGATCAACATTATGAGGTCGAACTCCAATGTGCCTACAAATAATTTGTTTTAAAGTGCATAAAAAAATAATATCGATAAGTTTGAAAAGAAACAAAAGAGTACTTAAGTGCGCTAAAATGAAAGTGTACCTCGTTATATGCTCGATTTCTGAGTGCATTTGAGGTAAAGTGATGAAATTATCAACAATTATTATTTTCAAAAAGGCGAATTGTAAAGGACGCCGTGTAAAGAAATGGGTGATACGATATGCGCCCAGGCGAGAACTGCCTTTAAGCACTGGACTTTATTTCGTTAACGACAAAGGGCTACGGTTGGAGTTGTAGAAGGGTTTTATGGTAGGTCTAGGGAATGGGCTAGGGCAGGCGCGTACGCAGGGGGGGGGGGGGGGGTGGGGGGGGGGGGGTTTGGGGTGAAACCCCCCCCCTCGAGTTTTTTTTATGTGTATGTTTTGTGTATGTTTTTAGTGAAAACCCCCCCCCCCCCCCTTTTGATTTTTTTTTTTTTTTTTTTTTTTATTAAAAAAAAAAAAAAAAAAAAAAAAATTATGCCAATGGCTGACCTAAAAAAGGTGACCTTACCCCCCCCCCAACGGAACAAGATGTCAAATTTTCAAATTTCGAGACCAAAAAAAAAAAATGTCCGCTTACCCCCCCCCCCCCCCCCCCCCCCCCCCTGAGCGACTTTTCGGCTGGCTGAGTCGTTGCGATTTTTTTTGGACTCCCCCCCCCCAAAAAAAAAGTGTCCGCTTACCCCCCCCCCCCCCCCCCCCCCCCCCCCCCCACTGAGCGACTTTTCGGCCGGCGCGATTTTCAAATTTTCGGGAGCAAATTTTGGGCCCGATTTTAACCCCCCCCCCCCCCCCCCTTGAAAAAATCCTGCGTACGCCACTGGGCTAGGGGTAGTTAGGAACCGGTCTATTACCACAGTCACACCTTTGGGTATTTGGCTTGCGTATTGCTGCGTATTTATGGCAAGCCGTTTTAACATTCATTCCTATTTCTTGATATCAAGAAATGAATTCTTTATATAAAGACAATATTTTTTGTTGTAAAGCAATGGTGATTCTTGATATCAAGAAATAGGAATACATGTTTAAACGGCTTGCCATACATACGCAACTATACGCAAGCCAAATACGCAAAGGTGTGACTGAGGTATAAAATAAGGAATTCGAAGATGTGACACCTGTTGCACACGAAGCGTCATTTGGGACCTTTAGAATTGCACGACTAGAACGTGACTGCTCGTGGGACACCCTTTTAAGGCAATGTGACGTCGCTGTCAGTGCCTTAAAAGGACGTCACATTGCCTTGAAAGGATGTTACACGACGCAGTCCACGTTCTCGTCGTCGAATCTAAAAGTCCCTATTACCTGACGTGGGATAGCGTCAGTGACTGGCGCCGTCTTTGAAGCGCCGTTTCGCAACAGTATCATACAAGACGTAAATGTAAAATGAACAGTGTCAAATATGCGTTGAACTATCGGCGTATGGACTAACTGCTGTAAAACGCAGGCTCGGTTAGCACAAGTAACAACGTAACCGAAATGACGTATACAATAGGCGCCGCGGAGAAATTATCATCGAAGCATAAATCATACGTTATACTATGCTATCAACATGATCAAGGAAACTGAAAAATTAAAACATGTACAAACTTACTTGCATACACTGTGAACACTCCTAGGATGAATGTAAGAAAGAAAACGACTACACTCCCAAGACGGTTTAGCCTGTGTGGTGACCTGACTGACGGCATCTTCAAAGATTTATCTCTCCTTCAATTTTGGCGGGAATATATCCTCTTCGTGTCGTCTGCAAAGACAACTTTTCAAAACTAGTCGATGTTTATCGCGGTTTATAGCAGGCCTTCCAACCTGAACCCCAAGGAAGACGGCAGGGTGTATAACCAATGTCAGTCTGTAATAAAAAGGGGTCAAACGATTGCAAATTTTAAGAATAATCAAGAATAATCTTCAACCAAGAAAGAGGGAAACGGTGTAGGCAGTCCGAGTTCCACTAGTATCACTGTACAAGAACCGAAGTGTACTGAGGAAATTGAATAAAAAGTACATACAATACTGACATGTCACATTCCGTGAAAAGCGATGAGTATCATACAGGCAAATAATGATCATAATCGTGATTTTTTTTGTTTTGCTAACACAACTGCGTACAAACATTTCAAATACACCCGGATATTCATTGGACCGTTTATTGATTTTATTTAATTTGTTTGGATTGTTTTATTTATATATCAACGAATAACCAACAGCGGCCATGAAAATATTAACGTGGTAGACCTAACCTTCCTGTTTAAAAGGAATTGTGACCCTGGCGCTGTGTTTGGTAATACTTATTCATGTATAGTTGAGTCATTATTTTGAGTGACAAAACGACATACACTATGAACATCACGGGCAAAGAAGGCGGACAAAATATATAGTTCCTCAGGTAGACAAAGGAACATCTCTTCACTGATATTATGTAAAAATGTGTAGAACAGGTGTCACATGCATATTCACCTGTTCTACACATTTTTACATAATAGCAGTGAAGAGATGTTCCTTTGTCTACCTGAGGAACTGTATATTTTGTCCGCTTTCTTTGTCCGTCATGTTCATAGTGATAGCCTTTGTTTTCTTTTTTGTTGTTGGTATTATTAGTATATATTCTCTCGTCAAATACCAACACACTTCGACAAAGTTGAAAAATTATACATGATTCTCTGAAGTCCTCGCTTTAATAGCGAAGACCAATTCATGAAAATGATGGCTCTTTGCCTATATTATTTTGTCTGCCGCTTATGTAAATACAGGTCATGTAATGCTATATATGCAAAATGATTTTCACAAGCAGTTTTTTTTTGTCGTTGATTTAAGCGTTCATATAGGCCTACGACCATAACCTGCATATTACGTTGAATAAATTATATTTTGTTCAGAAATGATATTTCAAATGTGTAATGTGTATACAATCATGTACATATTTTAAACACAAACAATACAAATTATTGTTCTATCTACCTGGAACAAAGAAAAAGGACATAGACAACTAGTTTTGCAATTGGCAATGGTATTTATTAGTTGTAATATAGCAACTTTCCATCGTCATTAGACTAGTGGTATAACAAATATTTCAAATGAAAATAGTCTGTTAACCTCACAATGAACAGCAGTTCTCTGGTTTGAGACACGTAGCGTTAAAATAATAAAAACAAATCAACGCAGTTCTCTGGCCTGAGACACGTAGCGTTCCCAAAATAAAAACAAATCGACGCAGTTCTCTGGCCTGAGACACGTAGCGTTCACATTAACACTTTATTGCCTAAAACTGAGGATAACGAAAGCAAAGGCCTTATTGGTCATCCTCCGCCTACAAGCAAAGTGTAAACGGGGTGTAAACAATACTTATTGCAATAAAATGACCCCAATTAGATTAAAACAAATCAACGCAGTTCTCTGGCCTGAAACACATAGCGTTCACCTAATAAAATAAAACCAAAACAACGCAGTTCTCTGGCCTGAGACACGTAGCGTTCACATAATAAAATAAAACCAATTCAACGCAGTTCTCTGGCCTGAGACACGTAGCGTTCACATAGTAAAAACAAATCAATGCAGTTCTCTGGCCTGAAACACATAGCGTTCACCTAATAAATAAAACCAAATCAACGCAGTTCTCTGGCCTGAGACACGTAGCGTTCACATAATAAAATAAAACCAATTCAACGCAGTTCTCTGGCCTGAGACACGTAGCATTCACATAGTAAAAACAAATCAACGCAGTTCTCTGGCCTGAGACACGTAGCGTTCACATAATAAAACCAAATCAACGCAGTTCTCTGGCCTGAGACACGTAGCGTTCACATAATAAAATAAAACCAAATCAACGCAGTTCTCTGGCCTGAGACACGTAGCGTTCACATAAACACTTTCTTTCCTAAAACTGAGGATAACTAAAGCAAAGGCCTTATCGGTCATCCTCAGCCTACAAACCAAGTGTAAACGGGGTGACAATACTAATTGCATTAAAATTTCCCATCATTGGCTCGAAGCCTGTTATCTTGCAAACTGGTATGTTCAACATGTGCAAATTAAAGACAATTCCGCGGTTTGGCGGTCAAAATTGTAAGATTTTTTGCCTTAGGACAGGATTCAACAGTTTCATAAAGTACTGTTACAGAAGCACCCAATAAGGTGTGATTGTACCATTTACGTATAAGTAACAACAAATGAATTTTTGAAGTGATGTACATCATAACATTCCATTTGAAGAAACAAATAAATGAAGGCAGGAATTTGATGACATTGTCCACTATAAACTCAAATGCGGGTGAAACCCGATCTCTCGAAAACCAGACTCTTTTTTGCCAAAAAGGATGTTATAACCAAATCAGACCGTATAAAAAGTTCGAGTTCTGGAAAATGAGATCGGGAAAAGCCCCGCAAGGCCCGTGTAATCATTTTGAACGCGACCAGGCGTAGCCCTTGGGAGAGTGGATTATGGCACGCCACAGCCGTCATAATTGGTCGAGTTTACAAAAAAGCAGTCGAGTTTACAAAAAAGCAGTCGAGTTTACAAAAAAGCAGTCGAGTTTACAAAAAAGCAATCGAGTTTACAAAAAAGCAATCGAGTTTACAAAAAAGCAGTCGAATTTACAAAAAAGCAGTCGAGTTTACAAAAAAAAGCAGTCGAGAAAAAAAAAGCAGTCGAGAAAAAAAAAAGCAGTCGAGAAAAAAAAAAGCAGTCGAGAAAAAAAAAAGCAGCCGAGAAAAAAAAGCAGCCGAGAAAATAGTAAAGGCAAGGCACACACAAAAAGAATAAAATGATGGCTTTATCATAGAAACACATATTATGATGCACGTAACAGGTGCAATCACTTCAGATGTATTGTGAGAATTGGGTGCAGGATCATAATCAATGAAATCTGCAGGTTTTTGAGGAATATGAATGGTTGTAAAATTACACTAACTAATAAAAGGGGGACAATATACCTTCAAATATGCTTGTAGCTAGTTTCAACTCCGAACACCACAAAAATGTTACTATTTGATGTTTGTGTACTCCGTTTATAGAATTTTATTCATGCAAATCAGTCACCTAATACATGTACTGTATCTTTAAAATTAAGACAATTATGCAGTCATGTTTTTTTTTCTGTACATTGTTTTTTAAATAAAACAATACTTATAATCCAATTATTTGAAATTGATTTAATCCTTATATTACTTTATATTTATTGTGCGTGGCTAGATGGTGTAGAAGGTGGTGTGAGGTGAAGATCTATCAATTGCATCATTGCTAGATCAATAATAATGATAATAATAATTGTTCTCCGTTCACTCTCAAAAAATTAGTGACATGTACACTTCACTCTGTCATAATCGAATCCGTTGGGACTATAGAAAAAATATAGATTTCACCTAGACAAAATCTGACTTAGGTAAAAAAAAAAAAAAGCAATGGAAAATAAAGAGCAGGACTTTAAAAACCTTTGACTTACGATTACTTGACTGAGCAGAGTTGACTGTATGACAAAGTAAGATTCAACAAAATTTGAAGGGAAATAAAACATACATGTAGTTGGCAGTTACAGGTTTGATACAATAAATTACATATTTGAAAACTGGCAAGTGATTATGAGGAGTCTTGAACATTATATTTTTGTAATTTCGGTTGACTAAGAGTGCCAGAGTACAGGGGCAGATGATGAGAATGTTATGTTGCCGTATGTGAAATAACATGTTGGAGTTAATTAACCTAGGGTGTGTGCTGGAGTGTGCTCGTTTGCAAAATCTGTGTACTTTTGTGTGAGGTATTATTCAAAGCTTTGAAAGTATTATGAGTATATCTTAATGAATACATACTCCAGTTAAAAATAACTTACTTGCTATGAAAATGGAAAAATGAAACACATCAGTTCGAGAAAACTCGACAACAATATAAAAACAGTTACCGGTATGATCCATTCAAGGTCTTTCAAAACCATTCAAAATTATCCATGCTGAACATGAATATGTATATTTGGAATAGGTATGTAGAAAATGTGGAAGCCAGGCAGTGTCATCACTTTGCAAATTTGTAATATTTAGAAATTCATAATTAGTTAATAATTTTCAGATATTTCTCTAATTTCACTTATTCAGTTACTGATTTTCTGACTTTTTAGAACGCAAATTACTTTGTTACCGGGATGACCCGTTTTTTCAACTGATAACCTGTGAGGTGTATGGTAATGTAAGTTTTGAGAGGGAAAAGAAAAGTGCATGTATGATCCTGTATTAATGATTATGAAAGAATATCTTTAAAATCACATTTCAAATCCTTCACCTAGCTAGATATAATTGATGAAAGATATATGAAATTGGTTCTGTTAAATTACCCGTATACCAATAGCTACATATTATGGAGTTGTTGCTATATAGGGGCCAGGATATCGTTGGTGCAAGCTAGGTTGAACAGATACACATTATCGTAATAGCTAGGTCTGAAAACATGCAAGCTTAATGGTCGCTCTAGGCTGTATAGAGAAGGTGCTAGCATGGATGTAGTCAAGGGTGTCGATTTGTATCCGTGGTTGGGGGGATGATAGGTGCCAACATATTTTCGGCAATGGATCAAAGCAACCAAGAGGTAGAAGCGTGTGGCAGGTTGCACCCCCTCCCCAGGCGCGTAGACAGGATTTCATTAGGGGCTTTTCGTTTGTGTGGACGAGGACGGCGTTCACGTCCTCTAACGATGCGAATTGGCGTCAGACACACGTCCTGTTCACTACCTAATTACCCTTTTCGTTTTAAGTCGACACCCGTTCTCTACACGATGACGTAATGCCCCCCGCACGCGCCTATTCAATTTCTCCTACTTTCACTTCTTATTTTGTTCTTCGTTTATTATTCTATTATACTCTCTCTATTTTCCTTATGTTATTCTTTGTTTTTCCTTCTTTCATCTTCTCTTCTATCTTTCCATTGTCTATTCTTTATCATTTTCTCTTTCTGTCTTTCCTAACGTTATTGTTGTTGTTATCATTCTATCATTTTTCTTTCTATCTTTCCTCATATTATTCTTTGTTTCTTCCTTCTATCATCTTCTCTTATGTTATTCTTTGTTTTTATCATTCTATCACTTTCTCTTTCTGTCTTTCCTTATGTTATTCTTTGTTTTTTCCTTCCTTCACTTTCTCTTTCTGTCTTTCCTTATGTTATTCTTTGTTTTTTCCTTCTTTCACTTTCTCTTCAGTCTTTCCTTATGTTATTCTTTGTTTTTTCCCTTCTTTCACCTTCTCTTTCTGTCTTTCCTTATGTTATTCTTTGTTTTTTTTCCTTCCTTCAATTTCTCTTTCTGTCTTTCCTTATGTTATTCTTTGTTTTCCCCTTCTTTCACCTTCTCTTTCTGTCTTTCCTTATGTTATTATTTGTTTCTTCCTTCTTTCACCTTCTCTTTCTGTCTTTCCTTATGTTATTCTTTGTTTTTATCATTCTATCACTTTTTCTTCAGTCTTTCCTTATGTTATTCTTTGTTTTTTCCTTCCTTCACATTCTCTTTCGCTGTCTTTCCTTATGTTATTCTTTGTTTTTTCCTTCTTTCACTTTCTCTTCAGTCTTTCCTTAAGTTATTCTTTGTTTCTTCCCTTCTTTCACCTTCTCTTTCTGTCTTTCCTTATGTTATTCTTTGTTTTTTTTCCTTCCTTCAATTTCTCTTTCTGTCTTTCCTTATGTTATTCTTTGTTTTCTCTTCTTTCACCTTCTCTTTCTGTCTTTCCTTATGTTATTCTTTGTTTTTTCCTTCTTTCACTTTCTCTTCAGTCTTTCCTTATGTTATTCTTTGTTTTTTCCCTTCTTTCACCTTCTCTTTCATCTTCTCTTATGTTATTCTTTGTTTTTATCATTCTATCACTTTCTCTTTCTGTCTTTCCTTATGTTATTCTTTGTTTTCTCTTCTTTCACCTTCTCTTTCTGTCTTTCCTTATGTTATTCTTTGTTTTTTCCTTCTTTCACTTTCTCTTCAGTCTTTCCTTATGTTATTCTTTGTTTTTTCCCTTCTTTCACCTTCTCTTTCTGTCTTTCCTTATGTTATTCTTTGTTTTTTTTCCTTCCTTCAATTTCTCTTTCTGTCTTTCCTTATGTTATTCTTTGTTTTCCCCTTCTTTCACCTTCTCTTTCTGTCTTTCCTTATGTTATTATTTGTTTCTTCCTTCTTTCACCTTCTCTTTCTGTCTTTCCTTATGTTATTCTTTGTTTTTATCATTCTATCACTTTTTCTTCAGTCTTTCCTTATGTTATTCTTTGTTTTTTCCTTCCTTCACATTCTCTTTCGCTGTCTTTCCTTATGTTATTCTTTGTTTTTTCCTTCTTTCACTTTCTCTTCAGTCTTTCCTTAAGTTATTCTTTGTTTCTTCCCTTCTTTCACCTTCTCTTTCTGTCTTTCCTTATGTTATTCTTTGTTTTTTTTCCTTCCTTCAATTTCTCTTTCTGTCTTTCCTTATGTTATTCTTTGTTTTTTCCCTTCTTTCACCTTCTCTTTCTGTCTTTCCTTATGTTATTCTTTGTTTTTTTTCCTTCCTTCAATTTCTCTTTCTGTCTTTCCTTATGTTATTCTTTGTTTTCCCCTTCTTTCACCTTCTCTTTCTGTCTTTCCTTATGTTATTATTTGTTTCTTCCTTCTTTCACCTTCTCTTTCTGTCTTTCCTTATGTTATTCTTTGTTTTTATCATTCTATCACTTTTTCTTCAGTCTTTCCTTATGTTATTCTTTGTTTTTTCCTTCCTTCACATTCTCTTTCTGTCTTTCCTTATGTTATTATTTGTTTCTTCCTTCTTTCACCTTCTCTTTCTGTCTTTCCTTATGTTATTCTTTGTTTTTTTTCTTCTTTCACCTTCTCTTTCTGTCTTTCCTTATGTTATTCTTTGTTTTTTTCCTTCTTTCACCTTCTCTTTCTGTCTTTCCTTATGTTATTCTTTGTTTCTTCCTTCTTTCACCTTCTCTTTCTGTCTTTCCTTATGTTATTCTTTGTTTCTTCCTACTTTCACCTTCTCTTTCTGTTTTTCCTTATGTTATTCTTTGTTTCCTTCCTTCTAT
>JAVYIG010011621.1:0-59328 GCA_035222895.1 Strongylocentrotus droebachiensis | reverse complement strand
AATAGTAGATAAAAATATCATCATTGTCTGGAATATACTGTTACAATGAAGATCCTGGTGATAAATACAATGAAAATAAATAGTGCTTGAATGAAATAAGTATAACTAGAGATGATATATTCCTTTCCCTTAACTAAGATATTACCTTTAAATAAACTGATTTGAAGTACGGTGTTAAACCTAGTGTTGGTGCTTAATTTTCCGTACAACACCTCTTAACTAAAACTTGAAGTCACACATTCTTTCACTACACAAGTCCACAACAAACGGGTGCAAACACACCTTAAACACATGCCTGTTGTGGAAGGTTATTAATACTACTCGATCAATGGTCCGAAGGGGGTCCTCCAAGCAATTTTACACAACAATGGAGAAATATAGGTTGCTTTAAGATAGGCACTTTGTTTGGCCCTCACTCCATCCATAAAAAGCAAAGAAAACACTAACAGAATCGTACGAGACTCTTTGCAATAAAATCTTTTTATTTTCCCAACAATGTCTTTACAATCTTAATCTTTTGTATCCTACAAAAACTGCCTAAGCCATTAAATACAAGTTGTTCACCCCGTGGTTGGGTACTCTGCATACGCTGATAATTACATAATGGATTTTATTCAAAAAAATGGCTGAGGTAGATGGAATCTATTACATTCTTTTTAAACTTGCACTCAACAAATCCAATCCGTTCCTTTGAATTTCAAAGAGAGAGGACTTAGAGCCATAGAAATTAATATTACACATTATACAGGACATGATTAATCACTTCAACTTTCCTTGCCCTAGTATGGCAATTATTGTAAAATGCTTAACACCTTCTTTTACTTCCCACAAAGTGACAAAAATAAAATAGTGCAGAAGGAAAACACACCAACATTGAAACATTGTTGGTGTTAGATCACAGGCCGATTAATTATACTTACTGGCCTGCACAGAATTTGTAGGGACACGAAGGCACAATTATTGATGCGTAAGTACCAAAAATATTTAAAGCAATACTATATTTCATCAGAAATAGTAATTCCTTACATGAAGGAGAGGGGCTTTTGAACTTTAAATTTTCAATGAATACTTTCCAGCTGTCTTCAGGATATACAAAAATTACATATCAAACAGTATAAGATCAAAGGGTATTTTGTACTTTGCTACACCCTTTTGAAATGTTCACCTTTTGAAATACAGGCGAAAATCTTTTAAGAATTGCATCATGATTGCACCTTCCATGCTACTTAAATCATGTGTTGGAATATATTTTGAAACAATCTGAGAAATTTGATTATACTGGAATAATTTATATAATAGGAACAAAAAAA
The DNA here is from genome assembly GCA_035222895.1 of Strongylocentrotus droebachiensis. Lineage (NCBI taxonomy): Eukaryota > Metazoa > Echinodermata > Echinoidea > Camarodonta > Strongylocentrotidae > Strongylocentrotus > Strongylocentrotus droebachiensis. Next base: position 58,018 of record JAVYIG010011621.1, on the reverse strand, counting down.
ATGTAGACCAAACTATGTTAAATTTCAGATAGGCAGCTGGCACCCTTTCAGAATTGCTTAGCTCCACAAATCAAGTTGTCAGATTTCTTTGATTATAGTCAGGGGCGTCGCTAGACCTTTTTCAGTGGGGGGGTGTAGAGGCCAACGATTACCGACAAAACTAGCCACCAATTAACGACAAAATTAAATGTCCAATATCTACAAATTCAACCCTATAAACTTGGGGCCAAAGGCAGGAGGGGGGTGAGAAACAATTTAGCACCGGGGGGGGGGGGGGACGGTCCAGTTTTTCATGCAAAATTCAGCGCCGACTCAGCCGGCCGGTGAATAAGGGGGGGGGGGGGTGTGTTGGGGTGTTAAGAGCACATATAATACATATTGTTTTTTCGGGGGCCGCTTTTGTTTTTTGTTTTAAAAAGGCTAAATTTACGTTATTATCCTATTTTTTACCGTTTTGGGGGGCTAGGGGTTGTGGGTGGGGGCCGGGCCGGGCCGGAAAATCGCTACGTGGATCCGCCCCTGATCATAGCTTAGACGTTTCCTTAAATTATAAGGAAAAGAAGACGATTAATTGTACCGTTTTCGACTGGTAATCCTTGGCTGAATGAAGTCCCCCCCCCCCCTCCCGCGCGGAGCGCGAAAGCTATGACGTTTCATTAAATTATTATAAAAAAGAAGACGATTTGCTGTACCGTTCTCGACTGTTTATCCTTGTCTGAATTCAGTTTCCCCCCCCCTCTCGCGCAAAGCGCGGAAGCTTTGACGTTTCATTAAATTAAGAGACAAAGCAGACGATTTGCTGTACCGTTCTCGACTCTTAATCCTTATCTGAATGAAGCTACCCCTCCCGCGCAAAGCGCGGAAGTTTTGACGTTTCATTAAATTATTAGAAAAAGGAAGACGATTCGTCGAACCGTTCTCGGCTCGTCTAAATGAAGTTTTCCCCTTCCGCGCGAAGCGCGAAATTTTTGGCGTTTCATCACAATATAGAGAAAGGAAGACGATTCCTCATACCGTTTTCGAATCTTATTAAGCCCTATTCATCTGAATTAAGTTTCCCCCTCTCGCGCGAAGCGCGAAAGCTTTGACGTTTCCTCAAATTATTAGAGAAAGAACGCTATTCGTTGTACCGTTTCTGACTTTAAATCAGCCCTATTTGTCTGGATTCAGTTTCCCATTCTCGCGCGAAGCGCGGAAGCTTTGACGTTTCATTAAATTATTAGAGAAAGAAGACGTTTCGTCGTACCGTTTTCGACTCTAAATAAGCCCTATTAATTTTGTCTCAATTAAGTTTTTCCCTCTCGCGCGAAGCGCGGAAGCTTTGACGTTTCCTTAAATTACTAGAGAAAGAAGACGATTCGTTGTACCGTTCTCGACTCGTCTAAATGAAGTTTTCCCTCCGCGCGAAGCGCGAAATTTTTGGCGTTTCATCACAATATAGAGAAAGGAAGACGATTCCTCGTACCGTTTTCGAATCTTATTAAGCCCTATTCATCTGAATTAAGTTTCCCCCTCTCGCGCGAAGCGCGAAAGCTTTGACGTTTCCTCAAATTATTAGAGAAAGAACGCTATTCGTTGTACCGTTTCTGACTTTAAATAAGCCCTATTTGTCTGGATTCAGTTTCCCATTCTCGCGCGAAGCGCGGAAGCTTTGACGTTTCATTAAATTATTAGAGAAAGAAGACGTTTCGTCGTACCGTTTTCGACTCTAAATAAGCCCTATTAATTTTGTCTCAATTAAGTTTTTCCCTCTCGCGCGAAGCGCGGAAGCTTTGACGTTTCCTTAAATTACTAGAGAAAGAAGACGATTCGTTGTACCGTTCTCGACTCGTCTAAATGAAGTTTTCCCCTTCCGCGCATAGCGCAGAATTTTTGGCGTTTCATCACAATAATTGTTGTCGTTTCATCACAATGTAGAGAAAGGAAGACGATTCATCGTACCGTTTTCGAATCTTATTAAGCCCTATTTATCTGAATTTAGTTTCCCCCTCACGCGCGAAGCGCGAAAGCTTTGACGTTTCCTCAAATTATTAGAGAAAGAACGCTATTCGTTGTACCGTTTCTGACTTTAAATAAGCCCTATTTGTCTGGATTCAGTTTCCCATTCTCGCGCGAAGCGCGGAAGCTTTGACGTTTCATTAAATTATTAGAGAAAGAAGACGTTTCGTCGTACCGTTTTCGACTCTAAATAAGCCCTATTAATTTTGTCTCAATTAAGTTTTTCCCTCTCGCGCGAAGCGCGGAAGCTTTGACGTTTCCTTAAATTACTAGAGAAAGAAGACGATTCGTTGTACCGTTCTCGACTCGTCTAAATGAAGTTTTCCCCTTCCGCGCATAGCGCGGAATTTTGGGCGTTTCATCACAATAATTTTTGTCGTTTCATCACAATATAGAGAAAGGAAGACGATTCATCGTACCGTTTTCGAATCTTATTAAGCCCTATTTATCTGAATTTAGTTTCCCCCTCACGCGCGAAGCGCGAAAGCTTTGACGTTTCCTCAAATTATTAGAGAAAGAACACGATTCGTTGTACCGTTTTCGATTTTTAATAAGCCCTATTTGTCTGAATTCAGTTTCCCATTCTCGCGCGAAGCGCGGAAGCTTTGACGTTTCCTTAAATTATTAGAGAAGGAAGACGATTCGTTGTACCGTTCTCGACTCGTCTAAATGAAGTTTCCCCTTCAGCGCGGAATTTTTGGCGTTTCGTTACAATATAAAGAAAGGAAGACGATTCGTCGCACCGTTGTTGACTCTTAAACCTTGTTAGAATTTAGTTTCCCCGAAAATTTTTAAACCTCTGATTTCTTTAGCTGATATCATAGGAAAGTGAAACTTCGAGAAAATACAAATATTGTAGTTGTAGTCACTCTCGAAGTCGTCACAGCGGATAAGAAGTCACAGTTCGTAGGGAAAAAAACTTGTCGGCCGACCGACAATATACATCTCACCGACTTCAAACTTCTGCAAGAATACCGACACAGCTGACCCGACACAGCAACATATTTACCCGTGTCTTTCTTGCTCCCTCGACGAGACGACTCCACTCAACAACCCCCTTCTCTTTTTTACTCCCACTCCTCCTCCTTTAGACTCTTACCTCCTTTTTCTCTCCTCTCTGTCACCCCCCGTTTTTTTTGTTTCCCTTTCACTCTTTTTTCTTCTTTTTTTTCTTTTCTTTCTTTTCCTTTCTTTCCTCTCCTCCCTCTTTTTCTTTTTCTCTTTCTTTCTTCTCTTTCTTTTCCTTTCTTTCCTTTCTTTCTTTTCTTTTCCTTTCTTTCTTTTCTTTTCCTTTTCTTTTTTTTCTTTTCTTTCCCTTTCCCTCTCTTTTTTCCCTCTCTTTTTTTCCCTCTCTTTTTTTCCCTCTCTTTTTTTCCCCTCTCTTTTTTTCCCTCCCCCTTTTCTCTTTTTCCCGACGGCAGCGCAATTTTACCGACAATATCCTGACAGGTGGGGGGGTGTCGCACCCCCCCCCCCACACCCCCCCTTTGGCGACGCCCCTGATTATAGTAGATAAACAGCAGATACTACCAATTCTAAATGACTGCAAAGTAAGCATATAAGAGGTGAAAGACAACTTATAACACCTGACCACGTTATAAATTAGCTTTTTTTCCCCTTATGGAATAAATGAATATAAGTATAAGGTATCGTACATATATTACTGTTAAATACTATATCTTTAACTCTAAGTACTATTGAATAACTTGATCATGCTATATAAAAAAAAAATAAGGGTGTGCAAAAGTTGTGGCTTTAACTATACATTTACAACAGTCTGATAGCCAGATAAGCATATTTAGTACGCTTAGGTGGCTTCTTTTAAAACGGCCTCTTGCTCGAACTCGTACTCGCACTCAGCATCCATGGTGGTATACAGTATAGTACTACGGTACACATGCAATTGCAATCGCACGCAGCCTAGCCAGCATGCATGCATGCAGCAAGCGGAGACCGTATACCACTCATAAAAACGATACCTTCAGAATTGAACGATAGCTGCAAAACGGAACACTATCTGCCAGCCACTCTGCGTGGTGGGTTACAATATCTGCCGGCAGATTTTGTGACGGGAACAATATCTGCCGGTGGATTTTGTTCCGCGAACACGATCCGCCAGTCACACTAAACGCCGTCACACCGGCATTGGCGCTGTTCCTGAACGAGATTAATTCAGAGACAGGAAAGTTACGACAATCAGAATAAATTCAAATTCAAATTCAAAATTTATTGATTTCAATCCAAACAGATAGGATCATTCTAAATTTGTGTTCATTGGACAACAAATTTCAAGTTATTGTATAACATAGATCAGGCGCGTACGCAGGGGGGGGGGGGGGGGGTTTGGGGTTAAACCCCCCCCCCCCTTGAGTTTTTTGTGTGTATGTTTTGTGTATGTTTTTGTGAAACCCCCCCTTTTTATTATAACAAAAAAGTGACCGCTTACCCCCCCCCCCCCCCCACTGAGCGACTTTTCAGCCGGCGCGATTTACAAATTTTCGAAATTTTGGGTCCGATTTTAAACCCCCCCCCCCCCCTTGAAAAAATCCTGCGTACGCCACTGACATAGATAATTGAGTGTAAGAGTAAAGATAATGCTACGGTCACAAAGGTTCGTACGAACGATAATTTCGTACGAATCTCCCTGTTTTTCCATTGTCTTCCCGAATTTCCATTGTCTGAAAATCGTTCGTACGGCGTTCGTAGCAGTTCGTAATGGCATTTGTGACCGAGGCTTGACAATAACCAGGAGTGACACAAATTAACATACTACTGCATGTCTCACCTGCAATATAATATAGGGATGAGAATAAATTATATTACTCGTAATACTTTATACAATTTGTTTCCCCTTTTTCTTTTCAAATAAAAGGAAGAAAAAATAAATAAATATATATACAACATGACAGTAAGACAATTATATATATCTGTTATGATTACCAAATTTAGATCATCCCGACAGCTCGACCCTATTCCTATTCCAAACTCGTGGGAGACAGTGAGCATGGGAATAAATAATGCCTTTTACAATACATAATAACATCGCGATTAATGATAATAGTAAAAAACAATCAATGATCTTCTAACGACTTGTATATGAAGTGCGAGATAGGATGCCCTAAGTTTTTTCTGATATTTCCAGTAACCTCAATTAAATTATAGCAAAAAATATGCTTTGCATTTAAAATGGTTGTTATAATAAGAATGTTAATCTAAATCCGCACAGTTCAACTTAATAAATAGTTTGGCTTTTCATATACAAGTCGTTCGTAAAGTCATGCGTAACTTTACGAACAGCTTTATGAAACATCCCCAGGCAGTGGACTACCCTGCTATTATAGTTCAGTAGTTGTATAAGTAGAAGTAGTAGTAGCAGTAGTTGAAGTAGAAGTAGTAGCAGTAGTAGTAGTATATACTTACAAGATAAGAAGCACAAGAAACAGAGTAGCCAACTTCTTCATGATTATTGAGACGATGATCGCTTTCCAATGAAACTGATAAGTGGTAAAAGAGAGATTTAAAAAAAGACGAGAATGAAAAAAATGCGGGGAGAATATAAATGACGATGATGGTGATAAAGGTTTGTTTGATTTTATTTCTGCATTTTTCAACATAATAGAAAGTAGTACACAAAATAGATGGTACATAACCCTATGGTACATAATTAATAATAACAGTTAAAATACACAAATAATCATATCATAATATAATTCAATTAATAATTATGCCATTTCCACACAAAAAATTCAGTTGACAAATCATTTCAAATTTGAAAAACGCAGGAGACCGACCTCTTAAAGCCCCTCTCAAATGTTACGAGCCCCACAAATTTGATGGCAAAATTGTATCATAATGTGAAAGAGGATGTCATTTAAGAATCATATCTGCAAGGTTTTTCAAAACAAATGTGTTCGAAGTCGAATATTTATCAAAGAATACAAAATGTAAATTTTCTGCGTACAACAGAAAACCCAAAGTATGTACTCTTTTAACAATATTTGTCACTTCAAACACATTTTCGGGCTCCGAAGACTTTAGAGAGGCTTTAAGCTAGAGATTGAACGAAATAGCGACCTCCGGAAAGGAACCTTTATTGGCGACCAAACCTATAACATAATTATAGTATAATCAGAAATTAATTAATTGTAACAGCCACCGAATTCACTGAGTAAATCATTTTGTGTTCATGCATTACATGAAATGCGTTATGTGTAAATGTGTTTATTATGTAAGTGTATTTCTTTTGTGAAACGTTTAATTAATGTTCTTATTTATGTATGTGCAAGTGCAAGTGTGTGCGTGTGCGAGTGCATGTGTTTGGAGCGCTTATCAAAGTATGACTTGTATGCTGATAATAATACACGCTTCATGACAGCCTTAACAGAATATATCGTAGTGTATGATTTAAAAGTAGTTGGGAGAGATTAGTAACTCCAAATTAAAGGTATTCATTAGTGTTCCAATGTAATTGTATGAGTAAAAAATATTTTTGTCGTCGGCAAAGAGAATAAACGACACAACATAATGATGCGTTCATTATGTCGTTTACGTACAAATGAAAAAGAATTGGTCCCTGAATGGAGCCTTGAGGGACACCACACCTAATCGGTAAAATACTATAGAGTCAGAACTATCAAATGAAACATATTGTTTGTTCGACAAGTAGTCTTTAATCAGGACAGAGTTTGCCCTCGAATTCCACATGTATCAGGTTTTCGGATCAATGGATAGCTTGGTTGAGCGTATCAAACGCTTTACTTAAATACAACAAATATTCGTATTACGTGTTTCTTATTTTCCATTGCACTGGTAATTTTGTGGTATGTTTGTACAAGAGCTAAATCTGTCGAGTGTTTCTTTTCCAAAACCCATATTAGTTAGGATTTAACAATTTGTTTTTATTAAGAAAATCATGTGACCTATTGTAAACTATTTTTTCACAATGCGAATTAAATACAAGCAGACCAATACTGAGGATGAGAATCTTTCAATCGATGTACCACAGTTTGTTTGACCCACTCACTGCTAGTATTTTCACAATTTTCCCATAAATTAGACATCCCCATATTGTCCAGAGTCAGCTTGATTTGTTTAAACCAAGATGCCTGATATATATTCTTCTCAAAGAGTAATTTTAAGATAATCCTTACCAGAACATTTATCTTGTCCACTATGTACAATCCTACACCAAAAGTTTATCATTCTGCTTTCGATATATTTCTCAAGTTTAAGCCTCCCCAATTCACCAAGTACCATACAATTTGCAGTTGTTTTGTTGACAGAAAGGGCTTGCTGACAAAGTTTCATGTGGAAAATTTCAAGATCATGTAGCACTTTAAATCCCCATATCTCACTTCCATAGAGCAGAATAGGCAACACAAGTTGATCAAATAATTCCAAGAGGATATCAGTAGGTAAGTGCAGTTGGTAAGTTTTAGATAATAGACTATACATTGCTCGTCTAGCTTGATTAAGTTGCTTAATTTGTGCTTTACGAAATTTGTTGTTGTTGTTAAAAGTAGTTCCAAGATAGACGTTTTCATCAACAACTTCTACAATATCATCATCAGATTTAAATATAGGAATTTTTCGAACTTTACCACGAGAAAATACAACAACTTTGGTTTTAGCTGTGTTAACTTGAAGAAACCATTTTTTTTTACAGTAATCAGATACTGCATCAAGAGCAAGCTGAAGATCACTTTCAGTTTTTGCAAGAATTATTGAATCGTCTGGATACAGTAATGTAAAAAGCCTATATATATACCAACAATCCTCCAATCAAATGACAAGGATCCACGTAGGTGTTGTAACACAAACTCAATGGGAGAGAGCACGTACAAGTAAAATCATTGCTCGACCTAGAACCAAGTCAAGCAATCATATGATTAACCTGTAAATATTCAAATAGAGTGAGCCTTATTGTAACTTATCAATTTAGAAGACAAGAGCATATCAGTGCAACAGTGAAATATAAGAGAAATGATAACAACAAACAATCACTCACTAATTACCAAACTGGATATCCGCTCCTTGTTCAGTGCATACAAAATGTGGCAATGAATGTAGGCAGACAAGGAAGTGAAAAGGTTTTAATGTTACATTAAAACCTACTGAAGTGACGTGTCAGATTGTAACTTTGCCATCAATGGTAACTACCATTGAAACCTTGATTTTGATTGGCTGTTGAGGCCAAGGTTACCAAAGTAACCAAGACATAGTAACTGAACAGCGTTCTGCGAAAGACACTCTACTCAACTCGCTGTGTACGTGAGTAATGTAGTTCTGTACATAATTAGGGGTTCTCGATCTTTTTCCTTGACGGTAGTGATTTCAATGAAAGCCAGAAGGTCCGAAACAGTTGGCATATTTAATTTAATTAATACAGAGGCAGCGCTCTCGGGGGGGGGGGGCACAGTGCCCCCACTTTTTTCAGGTACCACCAAAGTGCCCCTTCTTACGTAGAACAAGTGCGACTTTTCCTTTGTAAGAACTGCCCCTCCCCCTTCTAATAAGTGTCCCTTTTCGTTGTTATAAATGCAACCCTCAATTTTGTTCTAAAATCGCCTTCACTTTCTAATTAATGTGCCTTTACACATCTCATAAATGCCCCTGTTAAAATATGATAAGTACCCCTTACAACTTCTGATAAGTGCCCCTTTCACCACTGATAATTGCCCCTATTTATATCTGAGAGATACAAATTTTAGCTTGACAAGACAGTGCCCCTTCTCCTTCGTTATAATTACCCCCTTCCCCTTCTGATAACAGCCCTTTTTCGTCTTTGATGAGTGCCCATATTCACCTCTGATAAGTGCCCCTTTTCCACCTCCAATAATTGCCACTATCAAACTCTTACAGATGCTCCTTTTCCTTTATAAGATATTTTCCCTTCTCATAAGTGCCCTTTTTCATTTCTGGTGTATGCCTCTTTTGAGAGAAATTCTCCTTTTCACTTTTGATATTTTAGCCCCTTTTTGCTTTGACTCGTGCCCATTTTCCTTTTTTAAAGTGCACCTTTATAACTGCTCTTTTTTCTTTGTAATAAGACCCTCTCCCCTTTCTCTAACATGCACTTTGACAAGTGCCTCTTCTAATTTCACACGTGCCCCATTTTCTTTCTAAAAAGTACTATATTTACTTCGGATAAGTGCCCCTTTTCCCTTTTTTAAATAATAATTTTGAGCCCATTCCCCTTTTCAAAATACTCCTGTTTACGTCTGATAAATTCCCCTATTAAAATCTGGCAGGTGCCCTTTTCCTTCAACAGAAGGCCCATTTCCATTTCCACAAGTGCCTTTTTTCATCTCTGTTGAGTGTCCATTTTCAGGTGTCAGAAGTGCCCCATTTTCACCTCTGATAATTGCCCTTTTTAATTGCATCCCTAGTTCAAAGCGTCTTAGGGCCCCTTTTTCTTTGACTTTCACTAGAGCTCGCTCGCTACGCTCGCTCACATTTATAATTGTTTTATTATGTTACTTAAAAAAGAACTGTTGAGTATTTCTTTATTAGATTGTGCTTAAAACTCATCAGGGTTTGTTTGTTTTAATATTTAGACCATCACACATTCACACCTAACTGCAGAGTATGTTGGTCTAGCAGTATATTGTACCACGCTAAGAGAGAAACGGATATTGATGTCGTCCCTGGTAGTGCTATCACAATCATGACAGCGTAGGGGCATATACCAATGTCTAAAAATGGAGTATGTTCACTTTGAGGTTTCTCTTTGCAGGTGCTCCTTTTTTCTCCAGAAATTGCCCTTTTTGTTGATGCCCCCCACTTACGCTCCGCCGCCCCTGACCTAATCAATTATATTCATACATGATATATTATACATACGTGTCTTTACAGTTCACACCTATCTTAATTTCAAGAGTTAAGACAGTCAAAGTGGAAGTTCGGGTATGTATATCAATGGGAAAAGTGGTTCGTCTATTTCTTTCACTGTTTACTTGCTATTCAGGTGTACCGTAGCCTTAGTTTGATTTTCATACGATTAGCCATGGTTCACCATGTGCCCTAAGAAAGTTATTTGATGCAGCATCAAAGTATACCACTCCTTCTGAATCTCTCTCTCTCTCTCTCTCTCTCCCTCTCTCTCTTTCTCTCTCTCTCTCTCTCTCTCTCCCTCTCTCTCTCTCTCTCTCTCTCTCTCTTTCTTTCTGTCTCCCTGTCTCTCTACCCAGGGCCTTGTTTCATAAAACTTGTTAAAAAAATCAAGTAACATTTACTGTTATAACTACGGGAATCATGGCATTGGATTGGCTGAGATCAATTTTATGAAACAGGGCCATGATATTGTGTATGTGTGCAGTTTCTTTTGCACAATTTATTGTCGGTGGCGATCCTGCTGAAAAACAATACCGAGGGCATTGCCCCAATTTTATCCCCTGATTTCAACGATGGTTCTTAATGAATATTAAAGGTTTGTATCCCTAATTTCAATCTGAAACAATAAGAACCAGACAAGAAGTTCTTGCATGTGACATGTAAAAAAACAACTTTAAAATGGTGTGGGTCATCAATTAGTTAAAAATATCATGCGATGGTCTTAGAACCCATCAAAATTGAAAACGTATTTTGGCCATTATTGTATGTATTGTGCGGATAAGCCTTCCGACATACTGTTTTGAGCCATACTTTCAATCTGGAACAATAAGACCCAGACAAGAAGTTTTCTGTATCTGTATCTGTCCGTGGCGTACAATCACCAGCATCTGGTTGTCGCGTACTTATATGAGAGTAAAGAGCAACTTTTCAGCTTCAAGATGATGTAGGTCATTATTTATTCAAAATGTAAAAAGATATTATTAAAAACATCCAAATCTAATCTTTTAGTTCTGTTGCCGTTACCGTCAGCAGATACGTTTAAAATTATCTTTTTCCTTTTCTATTGTTTGGTTCGGAGACACTATATCCTTCATTAATGGTGGCTAGCCTCCTCTTTATTGGTCGCGGGGTTAATGGTCGCCAGTTTCAATTCAAGGAGTGGAGACAACTCGCAGGACGAGGAATTTATTGTCGTTTTAAAAAATCCACCGGATTCACAGAAATTGTACCATTATTACAGAGATGTCGAACGCTATTTTCTCTGGTTTCGTCGTTCTGCTTTTGTTTGTAATAACATGTGAGGTGAGTAGGAATTATCAGGAGAAAGTGAAGAATGACATTATCTGTCCCGTATATTTATTTTAACGTCAGTACAGGAAGTATTGCATTGGATGCGGTAGCGTAGCCTTAATTAAGCCAGGGGCCCGTTCCTAGAAACCGTCATAAGTCTAACTTCTTGACTATCCCATTGAAACGTGTGTTATAGAATTAACATGCGTTTCAATGGTGAGATTTGAAATTTGAAATGAATTATTCTGATTACATTTTTAATTCAAATATCAAACAAAAATGGTGAAAAACGATCCCTATTTTTATTGACGTTGACTGTAGTTATGAGTGTAGTGTTGACTGTAGTGTAACAAAAGTTAGTAGGGAGGCCAATGCCCAAATCTAACTTTTTAATTACGAATTTGTTTAAAATAAAACAAAGATTAAAAGAAAGCATTTACTTTCACTAAGAAAACTCACCCATCTGCCGACTCCAGAAGTTCCATAAAATAGGAGATATCCAGCTTTTAAGCACTCACTTCCTTCTACGCTTGGCCGTACGCAAGAGCCTTGAAACAATCAATTTCATGGTCCCCAAAATTACGTTGAGAATTAGACAGGCCCGAGGGAATGGGCGTGTCATCATGGTCATTGCCCGGACAACAAGTTCAAAGCTTCGCGCAAAAGTACATTCATCATCACCGGCTAGCCTTGAATTAGTGTCACACACAGACACCACTACAGGCCGTCCAGGTACGGTAATTGCATGCAAGCCGCAATCGAGCCATGCTAGCCATGCCATAATGAGAGAAAGCTCGAAAACCACTCATTGTAAATTAAGAAAATGATTGAAATAAATAAATAGGCCTACCTTAGTTTTGATATGTATTCCAATTATTTCCTCATGAGTAAAGATCAATCTGACACTGCAAAATCCAACAGTTGCAGCGAACACAATACGATCGATAAATCCAACAGTTGCAGCGAACACAATACGGAATCAAACATAGTTAATAGGACTGCACGCATTGATAGACGTGTACTGACGGAGATATTTCTCTCCCTCTCTCTCTCTCTCTCACTAACCATGATGATATCATACACTAAAACACACACGTTCAAATCATGGCATTCATTATGTACACTTCTCAATTGGAGTATAGACTGCTCACCTAGACTTTTTTTTTACTGAAATGTCTTTTTTTACACTTCTCATACATTACTGCACGACACTGGTGTCTAGTGCTGAGAAAAAGGTACTATGTGTGAGACTACGTCAAATTTGTTTTGCGCGCGATGAGACCGGACCTCATACAGTATTTGCGGTAAAGACCGTTAATGTAAAAATACATATTCATATTATGATGTCGCAAGACTTCTATTTTGGGCTGGAACAATGACGTCTTTGTTCACAGTTTTGCTCCCCAATTTGAGATGGCTCTAGCTATGGGGCTCAAACCAACGCAAGATTGACAAAAACATCGTACTCTATCTACCTTTGATTGTGCAGTTTGTAAAACTCTGCAATTAAAAAGATATAATCCTTTTTCGTTATATTTTCTAGTTGTTAAAAGTGACATTTGTGCACAACTGATATGTTAATCTCTATCAAAAGTTCTTTGATATTAAATTGATTCCATATTTTTAGGCGCTACCTTCAGTCATTGAGAAGGATTTTAGTGAGCTAACCTCATCGCCCTCTAGGACCCGTCTAGTTTCTCTTGTGCGTCCGTTATTTTCGTCTGCTAGCGCAATTATTGGATCAAAATACATCAAAATCTGCAAGATCGTCAACAAATGGTGAAAGACCATTACAGATCCGTGATTATAGGTATGTTGTGGAGTGTGTAATTGTGTATTTGTTATACATTTTATTCCATAGGTATTTGTTTTCTTTTTTTTCCCCTTTTTTTTTCTTCTGGTAATTTTCTGACTTGGACGACGAGCGCACAAATCGTAGGCGTAGAAGCCTTACGCCCGGGCATTGGCCTCCCTAACTGTAGTCTTGTAGTTGTAGTTGTAGACCTAACGTTAGGGGCCGTTTCTCGAAACCAACTCCATGACAGTCATATCTTTGTCGCCGACCTACGGAGATGTCATGAAGTGGATAAACCTTTTCATAAAGCCATGACAGACATGATATCGATATATCGCGATACTAGCAGCTCAACCTCAAGAAGATGGACTTTGTCACGATCCATTTGATTTATCAAGAATAACCCAAAACAAGTTTTGGGGTTAAAAATTGATCAAAAAGAAATATATACATATAAATTCTCCTAAAATAAATAATAAATAGTGTCATTATGAAATATAGATCGTCAAACGATTTGCATATTTCTGTAAAGATTCTTAAATTGAAGAAAAACCGGTGAGTGTTTTTTTTTTTTGCCAGTCGAATCAAAAGTTAGTTGAAGGATACCGTAATGTGATAGTTTATCAATACGTACTTTTTTGTTTATTGTGACGAGGAAATTTAGGCAAAATACCTTTTCTCAGCCAGTTTTTATTCCAGAGTCTCATAAATACTCGTTATATAATTGATTTGATATTGAAAATATAATTTGGAAGAAGTACATGTAATTAGAGAGGGAATAATAATGCACATAGGCTCCAAAGGTATGACGGTATCCTAAGAAAAGACTATGGATCGACTACGGAAGACGGTGTGTAACATTCTTATCTATCTTATTTATATGTTATAGTTTAATGATTTGTGATTTAATGTGTAGTGACGGGGCGGAACATAAACTTACTGGGCCTAAATATCTATGGTTATCTACGCAATATGCTTAAACTACTAGAATAAGGGTTAATCCTACCATAAACTGAAGAACCAACTATACTCGAAGCTCGATGCCGATGTGTACCGACGAGTGAAGCTCCACGACACGTACACTTGAAGATCCGAGGAGACCGGCAGACGGCTTGTGTTGCATGCTTGACAGTCTCGATTCAATCTCACCTACCCAGTATGGGATATGGCCAGGAAAACTATCTGCAAGTGCCGCCCAATGCGGTACTCGCGCATATATGCGCCCGAGCCATACGGGCTCGGGCTGAATCACTACATTATTCCCCACTTAATGAGTTTGAAGCCTACTTCTAACTGAAACTAAACTAAAACTAACTTAAAACTACTCCTGTACCGTAGATGGGTCAAGAACCCTCCTTGCCAGCACCGGTGAAGTCTTGGTCTTTCCAGGGGGCGGGCGCCTTTATCATACCTTAAAACGTACTGTATTCCAAACTTTGGTACAGGAAATATTATGTAAAGTACATGTGTACAGAGACCGAACAATCTCATAGGTAAAAATAGAGCACTGTAAAATGCACTGTATTCCAAAATTTGGTATGGGAAACATTAAAGTACAGGTACACAGAGACTGAGCAATATCATGGGTAAGAATAAAGAATGGTAACATGCGCACCAGAACCAGAAATATCTCTAGCTTGGTATATTTAATTACTAAATAGGATTCAAGTCCCGGAAATGTCCCAGGGATCAAGAACATAAAGAAACAGAAATATACCAGTTAACCCTTACCGTGCCGGTAATACATAATGAAAAATTGCAATACGTCCTGGCACGGGCGTAAGGGATTAACCGGGGCATTACATTAAATTCCCATGGTGACCGAGCATGAAAGTATGAGTGATCAACATAAACGATGAATGGCAATAAGTGTGCAGAAAAGGGGAAGAGCCCAATGGCTCCCCATTCCCCAAGTGCAGTTTGGATGGTACAATGTCCAGAAACTGGGCAATCCCACATGAGAGCCAAACGGCTCCCTACAGGCAGTCCAAACGGTGCATATACATGTAAGAAGTGCAATGATAAAAGCAGATCACTGAAATCAGATGGAAAATGATATAGAAGGTGAAACACTTCAACAACATAAGATTACATTTTCTGGGCCACTCGGCACCCGGGGGCACAATAGCCACTGCCTGCAAGTTCCTGATATCATTCAGGGCACCCAGGCCCACAACACCATCAAGCAAATCGAAAAGGCTCTTGTTGATCCAGAGGAATTACTCCCCAAAAACATGATCATATTGGAACCACGTAGTGTCACTTGGGAGATATCAAAAGCCGGCCGTTTTATGGCCTCGAACACACATGGGTGCTCTGTCTCCCTGTGGAAAGAATGCTTCCTAGTCAGCTCTTAAAGCGGAGCAGCTAATTCAGCATAGATAACTCCGCTAACCGAAGCAGAAACTTTTCAGTTTCATTTAATTGTTATCTATTCAGTTTAAAAACATCAACACTTAAAGTTCAGGAACTCAGAATGGACGATTTACAATGAAATTAAACAGTGTAAACAAAAGTGAACTAAAATATATATATTTAAGACAAACATGTTATTTCCCCCGATCAAACACGATCCGAGGAATCCAAAACGGGAGCCTGTGGGTGGGCTGGAAAAGGGAAAGGTCCTTACTCTGGAGCCCTGGACTCCCAACAACCTTACATCTTACCCGCTTCCCACTAGAAAGAGGCACCACGGCCGTCCTAGCGACACAAACTCTCTGGATACAGGCTGCCCTGGAATCTGTTCCATAGTACATATGTACCTCCTCACCCCTGACAATAAGCTTGGACTGAGTTATGGAGATATCAATACCATATTTCTGTAAGAAATCTAGCCCAAGTAACATATCATCCTCTAACGGGGCACAGTATACAACTTCCTCAAACAATGATCGACCTAACTTAATAGGAACAGGGGCGATCTTCATAGATGTCATTCTCTGATCCTGGCCGGCCGTCCTTAGGACAACAGTTTGAAGGATAGGGGGTGCTGGATCCAGAAGGGAGAGGAATTTATCAGACACAATGGAAACTTCAGCAGTGGTATCTACTATTGCCCTTAACTTAACGTTCCCAAATAAAATAGGCACATAAAACATAGAACTGCTTCTTATTTTATTTAACACTACCACCTCCACAGGGTCATTAACTACCTGGACAAAGGGACCGACCGAAGAGTCAGGCGGGTCACTAACATTAACTACCTTGTCCAAGGGACCGACCGAAGAGTCAGGCGGGTCACTAACATTAACTACCCCAGTATTTACCGATTGTAGGCCTCTCGGTTTCCAGATCGGAGATCGGCCTTGCTCTCCGACCCCTCCAGGTTTTCCGGAACATCAGTAGCCACAGGAGATAGAGGGCGGGCATGTGAAAGCATAGAAACCTCTAAAGACTTAACAGTCTTCAGTATTTCTTCTAGTATACAATCGGTGTTGTATGCATGCGTCTTAACAGGAGTTATGTCAGACACACAAAAGAAAGGGCTCATCACATTGTTATTCAAGAAAGGTGATGCTCATGATTTAAAAAACTGGAGACCAATCACTTTGCTTAATTATGACTATAAAATAATGGCAGCGGTTTTAGCTGCAAGGGTACAGAAAGTCATTGGGGAAATTGTACATGAAAATCAGACAGGTTATATAAAAGGTCGTCTGGCAGCCAGTAATGTAAGGTTGACAAAAGACATCATTGAATATTTTACTAAAAATGGTCAAACTGGAGCAATTATGCTAGTAGATTTTTCTAAAGCATTCGATGTCCTAGATATACAATTTCTTAACTCATGTCTAGAAAAGTTTAACTTTGGTGAGTCATTTCGCAAATGGATCTCTGCCCTATATAAAAATATTTCAAGTTCGGTATTGGTTAATGGTTGGATTTCCAAAAGTTTTGACGTTGAAAGAGGGATACGACAAGGATGTCCATTGTCAGCACTGCTGTTTATCTTAGCTGCCGAGCTCATGGCAAACAAAGTGAGAAAAAATAATATTATTAAACCAATAGAAATGGTCGGGTATGACTTTAAACTAAAGTTGTTGCAATATGCCGACGATACATTATTTTTTGTGCCGGATGAAACTTCATTAAATGGAATTTTACATGAACTGAATCGGTTTGGCGAAGTAGCAGGTCCAAGAATAAATAAAGAAAAGACAGCCATGATATGGCTAGGAGACACTGATAGAAGTTGGAATTTAGAGAATCATGATCTGAAATGGTCCCACAAACCTATAAGATACTTAGGTCACTACATATATTTTAATAATAATGAAGCTCTAAAGATGGACTGGGAGCAGAAGTTGATAAAATTGAGGAAAATTCTTGATAGCTGGACAAAAAGAAGCTTAACCATTTTTGGAAGAGTCACGGTACTGAAAAGTCTAGCACTTAGCCAAGTTACTCACTTGATCATGGTTGATTCCATCCCTCCAAACTTTTTGAAGTTGATAGAAGGCATTATATTCAAATTTATTTGGAGTGGGAAAACAGAAAAAATAAAAAGGGTTTCTCTTATGGAAGACTACAGTAAAGGTGGTATAAAAATACTTGACATACAAAGGCAATTGTTCAGCTTCCGACTGAAATGGTTAGGTAGATTTTTCAATGAGAGTAATGGAGCGTGGAAAACATTTTTTTCTTACTGGTTCAACTTATTGGGAAGCATCAAGCTACTGCTGAACTGCTCTTATAATATAACCACACTTAATGATATTTTAGTTCAAAAGAAAATTCCGTCATTTTACGTAGAAATCTTAAAGGCATGGGAAATGATTAGATACTGCACTACAGTGAAAGATGTTTGTATATCTATACATGAACCAGTTAAAGTTTCAGATCAGATTATTTGGCACAACAAACATGTGGTGTATGATAATCAGTCGCTCTTTTATAAAGGCTGGTATGACAGTGGTCTAGTATATTTAGGAGACCTTTTTACGAGAGATGGCTTTCGGTCAACAGAATATATTAGATCGCAGGTGCATTCCAAACGAAAATGCAATGCAATGTTTGACTATGCAAGACTTAAACGAGCGATACCTCCTGTATGGGTCAATAGTTTAAAAGAAGAATTTATGCATGATTATACTAGACAAGAAAATGAAAACAATGTTCCACATCTGTTGGTGGCAAATAAGGTAAAACATGTTACTGATATAAGTAGCAATCGTTTCTATAAACTCATTCCTTCAAGAACTGTATTAACTAACACATGTTGCCTTTATTGGGAAAAAAAACTTAATGTAGATATTGATTGGTCTAAGGTATTCAAGCGTAATCTTGCTCAAATTAGAGAAAGCAAATTACGAGAGTTTAATTTGAAATTACTGTATAACCTATTGCCAGTAAGAAGTAATCTTTTCAAATGGGGAATATCCAATGACGATGTATGCCCAACATGTAATATAAAAGAGGATATGAATCACGCATTTATAGAATGCAAACTAATTGAGCCCTTCATTAAACATATCAAAGAAATATTAAGAGATATATACAAAGTAAGGATACTGACGCTCAATATCCAACACCTACTCAAAATAGATTGTGAAAGTCATTGTATATTATTCTTTACAATAGCATTTTGGACCATCTATAAATTGATTGTTAAACGAAATATAACTGGGATAGACAAGAGAAAAGTTGCTTCTAAACAAAATCTCCATAGAGAAATTATAAAAAGAATGGAAAGTAAATCAAACTTAAAGATGAACAGAAAGCTTTTACCAAAAGAACTGTTGGGTGTTATTTAAGAAAGAAAGAAAAAAAAGAAAAAAGAAAAAAAGAAAGGGAATCAAAACTATCAGTATAATTTGTATGTTAATTATGATTCAATTGCTTTGCAAAGCAAAACTTAATTTCAATTCTTTGTTATGACAATAATAATGTTTTTGCGATTATGTAAATTTGATTTGTAGTATTGTATCTTTGAATGTAACCATGTATATATAATCAATAAATCCTCTGATGAGGCAAAGAAAAAAAAAAAAAAGACTGGCGACTTCCTCTTTTAAATTGCCAATGTCATTCCTGGCCTGAACTTCAAAAGGCGTTCTGACCTTCCCCCGGTCCTCCACAGGACCCGGACGGGGAACATCTCAACCTTTGGAAACTGTTGGGGTCGGGAAACCGTTGGGATGGGGTTGCCTATGACGATAAATTCCCGGTTCCTCAACCGTATCATCACTGTCCACCCCCTGATTGTACAGGCAAGTCTGCTGCACCTGCTGCCGAGGAGCTGGATATAAACGGCGGGCCTCGCTCCCGTATACTACACGTTGGGTGTGCTGTGCCCACCTGATGGCATCCAGAGCCTCCTCGATGGACTTTGGGCGGTTATTTAAAGCCGTCAAACCAGCCGCCTTATCGATGCAACCCTGGCATAATTGCAACACCAGTTGAGTGTCGTCACCCCTACGGTCACAACCAAAAGCCTCGTGGAACAACGCTTGGAGTTGGTCGGACCATCCTAGGAGGGACTCCTCCGGGAGTTGGCGAGCCGTTCAAAATTCGGCTATGGCCTCCTCCGGAAATCGGGTAGCCCCAAACCGACGTCCCATCGCTGTCAACATCGGGTAATACAAACTAGTGCCCATATCCCGAAGATTAGAAAAACAATCTGACGCAGACCCTTCCTTCTACTTAAACAACCCTATACCTCACCAAAAAAGAACACCGTGGAAATATCTCCACAGTATAAAACTCTGGCGAGAGGGTAAAAACTACAAGCACGACAAAAAACGGCTGTACAACCAGTCTAGTGAGTAGAAAAAAGTGAGCAAATTAAAGTACAAAAAATGACCGAAACCGATGTCAAAAACCGAAATACGGCCGTAAAAATACCAACAAGTCCCTAAAAAACTATCCTACAACCCTAAGTAGACAAGAAATGAAAAAATATGAGCTTATAAGGCCCTACGAAAAAAGTTCCAAAAATAAAAAAATCCCACAACATACGAGTGAATGTATTCAAGATCCCGGCTCGGCATGTGTGCGACCATAAAAAATTATCCCCAAAACACTGAAATGAGTACCCCAAAATCGGAATACAGCACTAAAAATACTCTACGAGTCCCTAAACTACTAATCTACAGCAATAGCAAACTACAAACGGGGAAAAAACAAGCTTACAAGGCCCCACAAATTAATTTACAAAAATAGAAAATCCCAAAAGAAAGTACACGAGTGAATACAAACAAGATGGCGTCACGCACACGTGTGCTTCAACAAAATATCACGCACAGGTCCGAAAAGAACGATTACGCCATTGTAGTGACGGGGCGGAATATAAAATTACTGGGCCTAAATATCTATGGTTATCTACGCAATATGCTTAAACTACTAGAATAAGGGTTAATCCTACCATAAACTGAAGAACCAACTATACTCGAAGCTCGATGCCGATGTGTACCGATGAGTGGAGCTCCACGACACGTACACTTGAAGATCCGAGGAGACCGGCAGACGGCTTGTGTTGCACGCTTGACAGTCTCGATTCAATCTCACCTACCCAGTATGGGATATGGCCAGGAAAACTATCTGCGAATCCGATGCAATAATTTAGTATTTACCGAATAATATACACTAACCAGATTTCATACAAAAATTACAAGTGCAAAGTTACGTTACTTAAAATGAATGACATTGAGTGAAAATTGGGTAGCTTGCTGTAAACGAATGACTACCCAGGTCATAAATTGTCCATAATCATTGCGACATAGGCCTAGGTCTACTGGTTAAGTCCAGAATCTGGCCGATTTAATTTTGATTTTGATTTTGATATTATTATTATAAATAGATCTATGTCTATTATTATTATTATTATAATAATTAAAGTAAATTAACAATATCTGTTATTTCACAGGGCCAATTTGACAATGTACGTTGCAAGTGCATCTGTCCCGCTGATCCTGATATAAAAAGGGATGTAGACATCCAGGTCGTGACTGTTTCTGTCGCTGAAGAATGGTAAGTTGTAGAGATGCATAGGAGTGGGCTCTCATGGGGAATTCGCCATAGGTCAGGCGTTTACCAAATACAGGGATGCCAGTTTTCAGGCCATGGTTTATGCTTTTTTTGTGTACAAAATAGCTCATTCTAACTGATTTTCAGGCCCTCTGATCAATTCTTACTGGCATTCCTGCAAATAACAGGTGTTGTCAATGACCAGAATAAGCCTTCAGTTTAAAGACCAACAGGCCTTATGTAATACTTTGCATTTTCCATCCATTCCCCTATATGTCATTACCTTATTTTTTCCTCACATGAAGACCCTCCAAGAGACGAGGGGGTATTTCTTGATAGGCCTACAGGTTTTCTGTGTGCAGACTTTGACACCCATTAATGGTATTTCCACCAAGTCTGGTGTCAGCCAAAATGGTCTTCTGAACATGGAAACTTACTTTCTACCTAATTAAGTAAGTTAGAGCTATGATCGGATCGGATGATCGAATTGGATTATAATGACAATGGAAGCAAAAATGCATGCCTACAAAAAAAGTGGTGGCTCGCATGTTTTGTCAAAGACTGACAAAATGCTGTGGCTAAACTAAAACCAGACAGCTGAGTATAGGGCCCGCATGGACTTGGGTTCTGAGCCAAGGGCTGTATGATATCCTTCATTTTCTTTGTACTCATTAACCATTAAACTGTAGAACGCCTGGTAAATAATTTTTAAGGTCGATTTGTAACTTCAAGTTAACTTTTAATTTTGTAACAACGAGTGTGTCTTCACAGTCCCCAACTTCATGATAACTTAAGATAAGTTAATACCCGCAATCTTAACTTCAAGCTAACAGAACATCGAGTGAATTATATGATCCACTCGTTGGAGTAAGGTCTATCAACATGAATTGTTCTTCCAAATCAAATTGAATGGATTCTGATTACTGATTGGCCACACCTCATACTATGAACATGACT
Source organism: Strongylocentrotus droebachiensis (assembly GCA_035222895.1). NCBI lineage: Eukaryota > Metazoa > Echinodermata > Echinoidea > Camarodonta > Strongylocentrotidae > Strongylocentrotus > Strongylocentrotus droebachiensis. The sequence goes on along the minus strand of JAVYIG010011621.1, from coordinate 36,180 downwards.
GACAAAGAAAGCGGACAAAATATACAGTTCCTCAGGTAGATAAAGGAACATCCCTTCACTGCTATTATGTAAAAATGTGTAGAACAGGTGTTTCATGCATATTCACCTTTTTACATAATAGCAGTGAAGGGATGTTCCTTTGTCTAACTGAGGAACTGTATATTTTGTCCGCTTTCTTAGTCAGTCATGTTTATAGTGTCAATTAGCCACTAGTGAAGTGATGTCTTTAGGTTTTGTTTTTGTTTGTTTGTTTGTTTGTTTGTTGTTTTTTTTTTGGGGGGGGGGGTATATGCAGAAGCTTGTTTAATTAGACATTTGCATATTGCGGTACTCTCTTTTTACTATTTAATTTGTTTTTTTCACTCCCTCCTTTTTCTTTCAGTTCCTGTGAGTTGGTGATGAAAAGGAATGAGAGTGACTGTCTTCGATGTGAATGCAAATATGAGAGTCGAAACCTCACCACCATCGAGGTATGAACAAAAACAAACACTCTAAAGGGTTGACAGAAATAACCATCTGGTATATAGGGAATTCTTTGATAAAACTGACACTTGTCAAACTTCTCATAGAGGGGGTCAGTGGAGACAGACGTAGTCTCAGCGGAATAACTGTCGATATCTGGGACTGAAGCTTTCTGTCTACCTAAGACCATAACAATAACTATAACTCCAATTATAGATTGCAGCCCTCTTGGTTATGCATAGCGGGCAACTGACCATTCCTCGTTTGGAGGTAAATCCGAGGAATAATTTGTACGTTTAGGGCTCCATAGTCCATACCCTAGATTCCTCTCTTTTTTTCTTCAAAAACGTCAATGTTAAAAGGATATAAGATTAGATGTTATTCCTAGTTGCACCTTGAGAGATTCCTCCCTTTTGTTGTGAAAGGTTGACAGGTATGGTTATGTGTTATAGAGAAGTGTCATAGTTGAGTGGTTTAAGCACTTCACTTGATATTCAAAGGTCGTAGTTCGATCCCCGACATGGCAGTAATGTCCTTTGGCAAGGCATTAATCTACATTTGCCACTCAATAACCAAGAGATAAACAGGGACCTAGCAGGATGATGAAAGCCTCTGTGTTAGTGATTGCCTTTGATCTCATAGTGACCATATCGTACAAATACTCCCCAGGGAGTGGAGATGGTGCACATTATTCATGAATGATTCTGATGACGGGTAATGATATCTGTTAAGCGCTTGGAGACGGTATACCGTATTAAGCGCTATATAAATCCAGATTATTATTATAAAAGTCAATGGAAATCATTGTAGGTTAGACCTATACATTAGTACTACCGAGACTGCCTCACCGTTTTTTTATTGTCTCCTTGGAATCCCTCAGCCACCGATTTTCTTGGGTCAGAGCTCAAAGATATTTTCTGAGAGCCAGTAGTTACATGTATACAACTTTGATGTGACATTACTCTGTAAGAAATGATGTGAGCAGCGTGATCCTTCATACTTTATTGACAATTTTATTGCCACCATTATTGTTACATGATGTATGCAGTTATTGTTATTGTCCTGAATAGCTCTTTTGACCTTTTGCCTTTTTAAATATTTTTTGTAGGATACTATTAATTTATGAACTATTTGTATTTTGGTTGTAAGTGATTTGTAATTATGTACATGTATTATTTTCATTTGCAAAGTTTTAATGGTAATTTAAATTGATATAATTTGTAATGCAATTTCTGTTTCCTTAACTTATCAGCTATTTTCTTCTAAACCGCTTAGAGGCAATTTGCAACTGGCGGCAGGGGCGTACGCAGGGGGGGGGGGTTTTGGGGGTTCAAACCCCCCCCCTTTGGTATTTTTATGTATGTAAACCCCCCTAAAAAAACCTAAAACCCCCCCCTTTGGTTTTTTTTTTTTTTTTTTTTTTTTTATTATTTAAAAAAAAAAAAAAAAAAAAAAAAATTGTACCCACGGCTAACCTAAATAAGGTGACCTTACCCCCCCCCCAACGACCAAAAATGTCAAATTATGAAATTTCGAGACCAAAAAAAAAAAAAAATGTGTCCGCTTACCCCCCCCCCCCCCACTGAGCGACTTTTCGGCTGGCTGAGTCGTTGCGATTTTTTTTGACCTCCAAAAAAAAAAAAAAAAAAAGTGTCCGCTTACCCCCCCCCCCCCCCCCCCCCCACTGAGCGACTTTTCGGCCGGCGCGATTTTCAAATTTTCGGGAGCAAAATATTTTAAAACCCCCCCCTTGAAAAAATCCTGCGTACGCCGCTGACTGGCGGTATACAAATATCTTATTATTATTATTATTATTGTCGTGATTGAGATTTGACTATCCCATATATCACTAATCACCATTTTCTTGGAGAAGGGATCCTTTTTTTTAAAGTTAAAAAAACCAAACAAGTTGCTCACCATCACTAACTGAAAGCGAAACACAACAATCATTCATAATGTAACTTGCCCGAGTTTCAGGCCTGATAATTACCTGATTTGAATCGATTTCCCGATTATTTTTTCCCCCAATTTTTTGTTGTTGTTTTGTTTTGTTTTAGTCCTCACTATCACCCCTGTAGTTTACAGCTCACACTTTAATTTTTCTTTCTGGCAGGTTGTAATTTTCCTGATCATCGTCGTGGTCATCTGCCTCTTCCTCTACCTGATCATTCTCTTCTTCATGGATCCAGAGATGTTTCGATCCAAACTCACTGAACCCCAGATGGAAGACACGCTCACTCCTCAACTAGTAAGATCATTTATATTGTCATTTCAAGTTGAATTTTTATAAATTATTGGAAAGATTTCTTACTTTGTAGTCTCCTTCCTTTTATTTTCCTTGGTTCAGTTGGGAGGTGTTTCACAAAGATCCTAAGTTGAACTTATCTCTAAGTTGGACTTAACAACTATGGAAAGTCGTTAGCATCTATGAAAGTATTTTGTAAAAGTTATTTTTAAAAGGCATAAATTTTTGATTCAAATCATTTATATTTTCTATTATCAAGGAGATTTCATGTTCTACTTCTTGTAGTGGAATTTATAAAAAAGCTAAAATACTTTTGAATATGCTTTTGAATATATTTAATTTTAAAGTGGAAATTCAAAGAAAAACTTAAATACAGTATGTCAACTAATGTATCACTAGAAATTGGTAAGCTAACAGATGGCCATCGTACAAGTTTTGAATCAACTACATATCGGGTGATTTATAAAGATAGAAATACAACCACCTCCATTGCAGCTGGGATATACAAGAGATTCGCCTGATAAATAACAATGTTTTAATGACGTCACAATATGGACCAATACTGCCCAAGCAGACGACATCCCATAACGAATGAACATAATTGCAAAGCTATTATTTGTCAAATTATAATGAGTTTAGTGTATATAAATGTGATGGCATTTCAAACCATTCAAAAGGGGATATGAAACCGATTCTGATAACTACAATCTTTTTTGTTTGTAAATACACAGGATAGGGGTTAATTAACAATCAAAGAAACCAGACTTTCAAATTGAAAAACACCCGGAATGATATTAAGGACAGCATTTGTTCCCTCTTGAAATGCAGAACATACCGCGGTGTGTGCAGCTGAATATAGTAAAAATGGCGTCTTATTTTGTTTACAAACGACAGATTTCTTTATTTATGTATCCCTGCATTTGGCATCAAAATAAAAACATGCGCGGTTTTAGAGTGAGGCAATAGATTATACATTTAGCCTGACGGTAGTGAAGGAAGAAAAAGAACTCAAGAGAAGATGAAAATACAGGCACTGAAAATGTGTATAAAGATGTCATGGGACATTGTCTGCTTGTGCAAATCATGTCCATACTGTGATGTCACACATCTCACATCGTTCGGAGAGCTCTTCAGGTGCTATGCCCGGGCTGTATTTAAGCGTTTTATAATTTATAATAATCGTTACTTCGCATGTTTCCAAGCATTGAATTTTGATAACCTTGTCGAATCAAAGTTTCAACTTTGCAATAATGAAAAGAAAGTTAGTTTTTAAAATCAATGAATATCTACTTTAAGTCCAACTTAGAGTTAAGTTCGACTTAGGATCTTTGTGAAACACCCCCAGGTCTGACTGTACCATCAGCCTTTTCACACACAGCTAAAATTCATCGTATCTAGAGCTGATTAGTTTAAAGCTGTTTAGCTCAACAGTTTTAAACAGCTTTAAAGAAAATTTTCCCTGTGTGAACGTCGTTTATACGATGTTCGGATAGATACAAAGTCGTGATTCATACGCCGTTCAAAGCAGGCTGCAGAAACGAAGTCTGTATCTAGAGAGCAAGACATTTTGTGTGTGAACGGCTATACGTGTTTAAACTGTATGGAGCGTGTGCTTTGTTTAATATGATCTGACCTTCAATGCGCAATGGCACTACTGCACATTTTAAGAGCAGTTAATCACGAAGGATCGCACCAAAATTTCTGTGTGTGAATGATGTCGTATGTAAAGCTGATTAGTTTAAAGCCCTTAAACTAATCAGCTTTAAAGAATTTTACCCGTGTGTGAAAAGGCTGTTAGTAATGTCCATCACTATAAGCAAGGAAGAAGGACCGTAAAAATCTTTTAAAGAATTTCACAATACAAGATGAACAACTTGAGGTAATTGTTGTTTTTATGTCACCCATTCTCTTAAACCCAGGATTCATTGAGCACAGGGCAGCCATCATCCTACCTAGGTCGTGTGGGTAGCGCACAGAGAAGATGGAGATCACAGGTTCAACAACAGAGGGAGAATATCTTCGATAGACACACCATACTCAGCTGAATCAGCAGTTTTACTGTCGATTTCTTCCCATTATCAGAGCCTCATTTCACAAAACTTTTCATCTGTGACAAATCAGCAGATTTGTCAATGATTTTTGTCATTTTTCATTGAAAAAAATTGTGGGTCCCAGCTCATCTAATGATCCTGGGTAGCAAATCACAAAGTACAAGTTCCTGGACATCCCATTGAATCAATGAACTATCAAAAATGTAAATTCTGTAGATTTGTAATGTCCCTTGAGAAACCAATGGTGAAAGCAACCAGTGGCATGAATGGCCTGCTAAAGTTCAAGTACAACTTAAGTCAATCTTAGTCTTTTTGGACCACCCCCCCCCCCCCCTGGAATCTTACTGCTCCCAATATTTTTGCCTGCAAATTGGTAGAAATCCTACGTTTTGGATCGCTGTGGTTCTCCGTCGGGCAGACCAAATTATCCTTGCCGTGTTCTCATCTCTTGTAATATACCAAGAAACAACAATATATATAATGAGAAATATATAATGAGAATGAGGTCACTGATGCTATATTGTACATGATTTTCTTTCAGTGAGTCCTTTCTCATTACAAGAGATAGGGTGATCCAGCATGCGCTAGATCGCCTATCTCTTGTAATGAGAATGGGGTCACTGATGTTATATTGTATATGAATTTCTTTCAGCGACCTCTTTCTCATCACAAGATATAGGGTGGTCCAGCACGTGCTAGATTGCCTATCTCTTGTGATGAGAATGGGGTCACTGATGTTATATTGTATATGAATATCTTTCAGTGACCTCTTTCTCATTACAAGAGATATTGTGATCCAGCATGCACTAGATCGCCTATCTCTTGTAATGAGAATGGGGTCACTGATGTTATATTGTATATGAATATCTTTCAGTGACCTCTTTCTCATTACAAGAGATATGGTGATCCAGCATGCGCTAGATCGCCTATCTCTTGTAATGAGAATGGGGTTACTGATGTTATATTGTATATGAATTTCTTTCAGTGACCCTTTTCTCATTCCGTAGGAATAGGGTGATCCAGCATGCGCTAGATCGCCTATCTCTTGTTATGAGAATGGGGTCACTGATGTTATATTGTATATGAATTTCTTTCAGTGACCTCTTTCTCATAACAAGAGATATGGTGATCCAGCATGCGCTAGATCGCCTATCTCTTGTTATGAGAATGGGGTTACTGATGTTATATTGTATATGAATTTCTTTCAGTGACCTCTTTCTCATTACGTAGGAATAGGGTGATCCAGCACGCGCTAGTCCGCCTATCTCTTGTAATGTGAAGGTGGTCACTGATGTTATATTATTTGGATGTAACTCTTTTATGTATTCGTCACTGCTATTTTATCATGTATACTTGATTCAAATTTTATATTGTACCCAAGACAGATGTCAGTCTTCGGACTGTTTGTTCTTGATTTTTGATGTGATTTGATTTGATTTCAATATAGCCTATATATATATATATATATATATGTATACTATTTTCTTTCAGTGATCCATTTCCCATAACAGGAGATAAGGGTCACCGATGTTATATTATCTATATACAAATGTCGTGTGTCATTGCATAATTTGGCATAGAAAATCTTCCATGGGAAGAAACTCCACAACATCAATGTTTGTCGAGACCCGCTGCGGCGGCACTAATGTCCTTTGCCAAGATATTGATCTACATTTGCCACACTAGACCCAGGTGATGTAAATGGGTACCTGGCAGGAATTGATTCCTTGAAATGCTAGAGCGCTGCAATGGCAGCCATGCTAAAGCCAGCGTAATAATGTGGAGCACCAGGAGTGTCAAGTCTGACAGATATGAGCGCTATACTCAATATTATTATTATTATTATCATTTAAATTATAGGTTGTTGCTTTATTCAGGTAAGATTTGACTTAAAGGGATAGTTGAGTTCTGTTGCAGAGGGCTCTACACAATATATTTTTTTTGTAAGATAATGAAAAATTGAGTGTCAAATTTGAAAGAACATAATATTTAAATGACAAAATCATCTTTGTTTGATCAAAATTGGTTCAGAGAGGGCTGAAATATAACGATTTATAATACTTGTGTACCACCTAAAATATTAGATATTTTGACAAATTTAAAAAGACTGTTAAAAAAAATATGAAATAATGCCTTTTACGTCGTATTTCAGCCAATGCTGATGTTGGCTTTTTTGTTTGCATTTTCGTGTTGCTTATATTACCCACAATTAGCGGGCTCATGTATTGTTATTTTTAGTCAAATAATTAATTAACGGTCACTATGTTTTTTTTTAAGTGGAGCTGAATTAGTATGATCGTATTGGCTAAATTTGACACATTTTGGGGTCTAAATTTACCTTCATAGCAATTTTAGGTTCTAAAAGGGCACTATAAATGTCATAAATAAGAATAAGAGCAATAATCATGCACTTTGAAGGCATTTGGGGTCTGAAAACAGAACTCAACTATCCCTTTAAATTTATCATGTTATTTAGTTCAGTTCAGCTATGATTTAAAAAGTTTCCCTTTGCAATTTAGTTTGACATATTAAACAAGAGAAATTATATTTATTAATGTTCTGTACATATTCCCTACACTTTGTAAATTTGCACATTTACAGATTTGTTATTATAATTAAAGAGCAATAATTTGAATTTTATCACAATTTTCATGTTTTATTATTGATGATATTAATGATGATGATATTGATGATGATAACATTAATGCTGATGTAGATGATGTTGGTGATAATGAAGATGATGGTGGTGGTGGTGATGATGATAATGAAGATGATGTCAATGATGAAGATGATGAAGAAGATGACGTTGATGATGATGATGATGATGATGATGATAATGAAGATGATGTCAATGATGAAGATGATGAAGAAGATGACGTTGATGATGATGATGATGATGATAATGTTGATGATAATGAAGATGATGTTAATGATGAAGATGATGAAAATGATGATGGTGATGGAGATGATAATGAAGATGATGTTGATGGTGATAGTGATGATGATGAAGATGATGGTGACGATAATGACGGTAACTTTCTTGTCTCTTCCATGTGTTTTCGTGTCTGAGTTGTCTGCACTATCTCTTTGTCCAACTCTGTTTTCTGGTTTTCTGGGGCCAGTTTCTCGAAACCGTCATAAGTCTAAGTTCGTGGACATCCCATAGAAACGCGTGTTACTGTACACAATGCAGAATTGTCACCTCTCAGATATGTGAATAGTTAATTAGTAATCATTCACAAACCATTTAAGACATAGATATGAAACTTCATAAACTTATTCTTTATGAGATCCTCTATCAATATACCAAAGTTAAGAATTGTTCGTCACTCCATGGCCGAGATCCCCCCTTCTTGGCTGAGAGAGTACCAAAATAATCACGCCTTTTTAGGGTTAAACTTAAACAAGTCCCCTTGGATCAGATAAAGACCTAACTTTAAAAAAAACAAGCCTCATTTTCTTCAGTATACAAGTTCAGTATACAAATCTATTTCTGAACATTTACATCAATTCCTTCGTCTTCTAATCACTCAATTTGTGACAATGTTTAATAGTTTGAAAGGTTTGAAAAGTTAAAAGGTTTGAAAGGTTTGAAAGGTTGGAAGGTTCAAAGGTTTAAAAGGTTTGAAAGGTTGAAAGGTTTGAAAGGTTGAAAGGTTTGAAAGGTTGAAAGGTTTGAAAGGTTGAAAGGTTTGAAAGGTTTGAAGGTTTGAAAGGTTTGAAAGGTTGGAAGGTTGGAAGGTTTGAAAGGTTTAAAAAGGTTTGAAAGGTTGGAAGGTTTGAAAGGTTTGAAAGGTTTGAAAGGTTGAAAGTTTTGAAAGGTTTGAAAGGTTGAAAGGTTTGAAAGGTTGAAAGGTTTGAAAGGTTTGAAAGGTTGGAAGGTTGAAAGGTTTGAAAGGTTTGAAAGGTTGGAAGGTTTGAAAGGTTTGAAAGGTTTGAAAGGTTGAAAGGTTTGAAAGGTTTGAAAGGTTGAAAGGTTTGAAAGGTTGGAAGGTTTGAAAGGTTTGAAAGGTTGGAAGGTTGAAAGGTTTGAAAGGTTGAAAGGTTTGAAAGGTTGAAAGGTTGAAAGGTTTAAAAGATTTGAAAGTTTGAAAGGTTGAAAGGTTTGAAAGGTTGAAAGGTTGAAAGGTTTGAAAGGTTGAAAGGTTTGAAAGGTCTCAAAGGTTGAAACTTGAAAGGTTTAAAAGGTTTGAAAGTTTGGAATGTTGAAAGGTTGAAAGGTTTAAATGACTAACAGAACGTTTACTACACTACAAAAATATAACTTCCCCCCCCCCCCCAAAAAAAAAGAAGAAGATATATATATATATATATAACATATTGTATATAGCTTGTTGAGTGCAGTGTATTTCACAGAACGGTGTTTAGCGGGGATTCCCAACTGAGACGTCGCTTCGAAATCTTACTTCTTACATTCACTGTCACATATATCGGTTATCAAAAGGACTGAACAAGAAGCAGATATCCAGTTGGGTAATTAGAGATTGATTGTGTATCGATATTATTATTATTGATATTATTTCTCTTAATTTTCACCGAGCCTCATTTTTATACTGCCCTTTATCCTTCTGTTCTTCTTCTTCTTCTTCTTCTATGTTTTTTTTCTTAATAGCGTTTCTTCTTTATCTTCTTTATTAGTTCCACATGTGCCCATGTATTGCAAATTCTTCTCCACTTTTTCCTTTTTGTTATTATCATCCTTTTCATTTTCTTTATCTTCTTCTTCCTCTCCTAGGCTTGTTACCTAAAGATAAAGTTGAGTTCATGTTATGCGATTCATTGTGAAAGAATCGGTGTAGAATTGATCAGAAAAAGTTGATCATGTAGCATATATTTTTTCTCTCTGATGTTCTTCCACACTTGCATAATAACAATGAAAACGCTCACACATTATTTTTCACCTCTCTCCAGAACTAAACTTTCTCTTCAAGCTAACTGTATCTCAAATTGTTAAACGACTGTCTTCTGTTCCCCAGGTCATGCATCTTCGAATGTTTTCACATATGTAATTCATCGAGCTTATAACAATTTTTTTTTTTTTTTTTTTTTTTTTTTTGGGGGGGGGGGGGGAGGTAGACAAAACAAAAATCCCCATCACCAAACTCTTACATGCAGAACGTTTCTTGGCGGGTTCAAGGGGTGGAGGCCCCGGAAGCTCAGGGGTTTCGGGCAATAAATTACGGTCAATTGAGAATATTTTGATACTTATTTGTTACCCTGGCAGGACACAAATTGGTGTGGGGTCCAGGGGCGGAGCCCCCAAAAGGTCAAGGGTTTTAAACATTAAATTATCGTCAGATGAGCATATTTTATACCTTATTTGTGATACTAGCAGTTTACGAATTGGCGTGGGGTCCAGGGGGCGGAGCCCCCGGAGGCTCAGCGGTTTTAAGCATTAAATTACGGTCAGATGAGCATCCAGGGAGCCCGCCTTAGGGCTATTGGCGTGGGGTCCAGGTGGCAGAGCCCCCAGAAGCTTAGGGTTTTAGGCATTTTAATTACGGTCAAATGAACATATTTTGATACCTTATTTGTGACACTGGCAGGACACTAATTGGCGTGAGGTCCAGGGGGCCGAGACCCCAGAAGCTCATGGGTGTTAGGCAATAGATTACGGTCAGATGAGCATACAGGGCGCCCGCCTTAGGGCCATTGGCGTGGGTTCCAGGGGGCAGAGCCCCCAAAAGCTCAGGGGGGGGGGAAGGAACAATGATTGTTGTTGCTTTCTTTAACACAAAAAGAGAAAGAAAGAAAATCCCTCCCCCCCCCTTCTTTTTTCTTCCTTCTTTTTTTTGCCAGGGGGGCCGAGCTCCCCGCCCCCCCCCCCTGGATCCGCCACTGGATCTACAAGGATACTAACAATTGCCGGAAAATCGTAACAGGAAGGCACATAAATTGCTTATGTTCTGTGGATGAACGAACGAGAAAAAGAGAGTATTGCGCAATTTCCTATGACAAAATGCTTATTCACGAAGAAATTTCATGTTTTTCTTCCGAAAAGTTTTTGTGGATGAACGAACGTGGAAAAGAGAGTATTGCGCAATTTCCTATGGCAAAATGCTTATTCACGAAGATTTTTTTTTTCCCCGAAAAGTTTCTATGAATGAACGAATGTGGAAAAGAGAGTATTGCGCAATTTCCTGTAACAAAATGCTTATTCACGAAGAAGTTTCATGTTTTTTTTTTTTTTTTTAATACAGCTTTGGACGAGCTTGTCAAGTATTATATTCATGTATATTGTAACTTTTGATTTGTTACACTGACAGTGATGAATACGTGGAGTTGTTGCTAGACATATTGCTGCATTCATTGCATTTTTAAGAAATGTGAAATAATTAAATTTGAATTTGAATCATCATCATCACCCCCATCATCATAATAATAATAATAATAATAATAATAATAATAAATAATAATAAATAATAAAATAAATAATAATAGTAATAATAATAATAAATAATAATAATAATAATAATAATAATAATAATAATAATAATAATCTTTTAAAGTCCACACCATCATGTAAAATGTCAGAATCCAACTGTGCAATAACCAAATACGCCTATGATACTGTCATAAGTGGATTTCTACTGAATGATGCTAGGGTTTATTTTGAGCAAGTCAAATAGTTCGTTGACTGGTGCGATAGTCGTCATTTGGTCCTGAATAATTAATTTTGACTTCCGCCGTTCACCCCAACCCCAAGTACATGATCATTGTATCGAACAGATTTCAGAAAATATATACTTGGGAACAGTTGTTGACGAGAAGCTAAATTGGAATAGAAACTCACAGATTGTAGCTAGTAAAGCAAGCTGAAGATCAGTTTCATTGGAAAGCGATCATCATCTCAACAATCATGAAGAAGTTAGCTGTTCTGTTTCTCGTGATTCTTATCTTGTAAGTATACTACTACTACTACTACTACTACTACTACTCCTACTACTACTACTACTACTGCTGCTGCTGCTGCTGCTGCTACTCCTACTACTACTACTACTACTGCAACGACTATTGGCAGACGCGGATCCACGAGGGGGGCCCGTCATTCCCCACCTGGCCCAAAAACAGTTTTTTAAAAAAAGAGGATTTTAACGATAATTTTCACTTTTTAAAACCGAAAATGAAAATGCCCCCCCCCCCCGGCAAAAAAAGGGTGTTGAGAAAAAGGAAAACAAAAGGAGTGCTTACCCTACACTCTAAGAAAAAAGGGTGCAAAATAAGAGTTTGCACCCTTTACATAAAAATAAACCCTATTGAAGGAAAAGGGGTTAAAAAAGGGTGCAATTTAAGATTTTGCACCCTTCCCACAAAAATGAACCCTAACGACCCAAAAAGGTGCAAAATAAAAGTTTGCATGTTGCATGCATATTCATGATTACTTTCCACATGTTCACATAAAAATACATTTATCATATGATTTGTTAAGCAAATTATGACAATGCACATCAATTTTGTGATTTGTATTTTCCTTCGGCAATCATTAACCAATAGATTATTTTGTCTGATCATGTTACAATTACATTCACGTTTTAGCAATATATATATTGATTATGTGATTACTAACCAAGAAACATCATGCATGTTTAATATGAATTTGTGTACGAGCAAATGTCACGAGTATTCCTCGATGATGGGTGCAGGATTGCACTATTTAAAGGGTGCAGGATTGAACCCCTTAAGGTGCAGCTATTGCATCGGTTTGCACCCCTAAAGGAGCAGGATTGAACCATAAAGGGTACTAACATATCTCATAAAAGGTGCAATCTGGCACCCTCCTAAAGGGTGCAAGATTTAACCCCTAAAGGTGCTGCTAGTGTTGCATCGGTTTGCACCCCTAAAGGTGCAGGATTGAACCATAAAGTGTACTAAAATTTCCTCAAAAAGGTTCAATCTGGCACCCTTTTAAAGGGTGCAGGATTGCACCTTTAAAAAGGGTGCAGGATTTAACCCCTAAAGGTGCTGCTATTGTTGCATCGGTTTGAACCCTAAAGGTGCATAGTTGCACCATTTTTTCTTAGTGTGTACCCCCCCCCCCCCACTTATTCGCTGCTAAACATTTGTTCATGAATTGGGAAGAAAACAAATTAGTGCTACTAACCCCCCCCCCCCCCCCCCTATTTACCGGCTGGCTGATTCGCCACTAAATATTTTCTCAAGATTTGCCCCCTCCCTACCCCCTTTGCCGCCGGCTGGATCCGCCCCTGACTTCTGAACTATTATCTCTTAGCAGGGTAGCCGGGGGTCTCAGTCATGTAAAAATAATGTAAGCATGCGTGACCACAGGTTTTCCAGACACCCCCTAAACGAGGATTTCTTCTGAAGCCAAAAATACACCCTAAATGAGGATTTCCCGTGTTTTTTCCCGAATTCACACCCCAAACGAATATTTCAAAAAAAGTGTACTTCTATTTCACAATGTTAAACAATTATTTCAACAGTATAGAGATATCGACTGCTATGAGAGGCCTGGCTGTTTTATACGCTCAAGAGGATGTGCACGTCCCCGAGAGCCAACAGCCAGGCCTCAAATATTAAAGCAGTCGATATGTCTTTTATATACCGAAATGACACACAAATTTACCAAGAATTCTTACCTTATCCTTTTCTTGAGTAAAGATTGGTTAAAACATCACGGAAAATCTGAGACACTGTCTGTTAATCTTCGATGGAAAGATGACTAAACTTTACAATAATTTGGGAATCGCAGACAAAAAGCACTATGGTATCCTAGCTCGCACAAAGACAATTTTAACACATAAACCAATGGGGATCGCAGCAAAATACTATTTTCCCGGTATACCCGGAATCTTGCGGGAACCTCACTCATGAACTATTGACCATTACTGGCATTGTTCTTTTCTTTACGGGAATGGGTAAAATCACGACTCCAATTTCGACCAATCTGATGGCTAGATTTCTAAAGAGAGGTATATAAAGAAGCAATAACATCAACCTGTACACGTCCAAATGGGTTTAATGCACAGCCATCATAAGACCTTTCTTTGAAGAAAAAAGGAATTAAATTCCAAATTTGATCTATTTTATTTTATATAAAGTACATGTAGTGTTTACAAAAAGTACACAATGTACGATGAACAGTTACTATTCTACTATGCATAATAATATAAAAAAAGACTCTATGGCTGCATGCGATATGCATACCATGTCATGCTACTGACTGGCGATAGATCAGCTACCTCTGGATACATTGCCATCATCTCGACCAGTTTAATCTGGATGATATGCAATCATCTCGACCAGTTTAATCTGGATGATATGCAATCATCTCGACCCTTTTGTCCCTTTTTACTTTTGATAAATGCCCATTTCAAAAACTTATTAAGTTATGTAGGCGACAATGCGATTAATGCGAATTAATAGTGTTTTTTTTATAAAAGAAAAAGGGCAACTGTTAAAGGTGAAAAATGACTTTTCAGTCAGAATGTAAAAACGGCACCTTATATTTCGTTTTCCTTTGTTGTAAGAATATCATGAATGATCCTACATGTTTGGATTTCAATCCATATAATTGAATTTGAATTTGAATTTGAATTTGAATCATTGTAATCAGGGGCGTAAATCCGTACCGAGGAGTGGGGGGATGATCGGCGATAGCCATCACATACTAGCACGAGCACACGCCCACACTAATTTACGCAAGCGCGCGCGATCGCGCACGCACAAACACACAACACACACACACACACACACACACGCGCTCGCTCATTGAGGGTGTGTGGGTGATGGGCCTACCGCGCGAAGCGCGGAAGCTTAGACGTTTCCTTAAATTATTAGTAAAAGAAGACGATTTATTGTACCGTTCTCTACTGTTAACCCTTGTCTGAATGAATTCACCCCCCCTCCCGCGCGAAGCGCGAAAGCTTTAGCGTTTCATTAAATTATCATAAAAAGAAGACGATTTGCTTTACCGTTCTCGAAGTTGTCTGAATTCAGTTCCCCCCCCCCCGGCCCCCTCCCCCTCTCCCGCGCGGAAGTTTTGGCGTTTCATTAAATTATTAGAGAAAGTAGACGATTTGTTAAACCGTGCTCGACTCTTAATCTTTGTCTGAATTCGATTTACCCCTCCCGCGCAAAGCGCGGAAGTTTTGACGTTTCATTAAATTATTAGAGAAAGCAGACGATTCGTTGTACCGTTTTCGACTCTTAATAAGCCATATTTATCTGAATTCAGTTTCCCCCCTCTCGCGCGAAGCGCGGGGGCCTTGACGTTTCCTTAAATTATTAGAGAATGCAGACGATTGGGTGTACTGTTCTCGACTCTTAATTCCCGTCTGAATTCAGTTTCCCTTTCCCGCGCGAAGCGCGAAAAGCTTAGACGTTTGATTTAACTATTATAGGAAGAAGACGATTCGTTGCACCGTTTTCGACTCTTAATAAGCCCTATTTATCTGAATTCAGTTTCCCCCTCTCGCGCGAAGCGCGGAAGCCTTGACCTTTCCTTAAACTATTAGAGAAAGCAGACGATTGAGTGTACTGTTTTCGACTCTTAATTCTCGTCTGAATTCAGTTTCCCCTTCCCGCGCGAAGCGCGAAAAGCTTAGACGTTTGATTTAATTATTATAGAAAGAAGACGATTCGTTGCACCGTTTTCGACTCTTAATAAGCCCTATTTATCTGAATTCAGTTTCCCCCTCTCGCGTGAAGCGCGGAAGCCTTGACGTTTCCTTATCGTGACATACTGTATACGTGTAGGCTATACATAAAACAAAATAACTAATTTCTCATGCATTATGCTGAAATTGAAACAATCACATTTTTTTCTTCTTCTTCTTCTTCCTTTTTTCCTCTCTTTTTTTTGGGTAATATCAGGGGGGGAGATGATTGTACAGGCCATCCCCCCCCTACTTCAAGCCAGGGGGGATGCAGCCCCCCCCCCCCCCCATCCCCCCCCGGGATTTACGTCCCTGATTGTAATTAATACCATGATCATTTTCTAATTGCCTTAACTTTCCTGTCTGAATTACTCTCGTCCAGGAACGACGCCAATGCCGAAAGTGGACTGTTGTCAACCGTTCTTTGGGGCGCTGCAGGAGCCGCGGCAGTAGCCATTGGAGGACCTATAGGGCTTGCTGCTGTTGGGTATACATCGACCGGTATTGCTGCTGGCTCATATGCCGCGACAATGATGTCAGCCGCCGCCCTCGCCAATGGGGGAGGTGTGGCCGCAGGGGGGTTGGTCGCTACGCTCCAAGCTGCTGGAGTAGCCGGATCGATTGGTTATGTGGCACCCGCTGCTGCAGGCGCGCTTGTAGCCGGTGCAAAGGCTTTAATTGATGATTAGAAGTTTTTCCTTTTGATGTACCATAGCCCATAGGTCATCCCTGGCTTAATCTAAGTTAATCAAACCGTAATTTTAGCCAATTCAATTTAATTTTGCACACTACCCTATGCCAATTTTCTCGTTGTACCCTAATCTTAAAAGTGAATCTCTCATGCAGATATATCTCCATGTTTGAAAATTTCTGTTTTTATTTTATTGATTTTGTCTGCTTACTGTATCAAAATGTTGTATCTGTTTCATTCTCAACTGTATTATGTACAGCGCAATTATGAGTGTCATGCTTGACAGAGCTATATAAGCGCCTTATAAGAATTCACCATAATTCTAATTATATTATTGGAAATGGTTCAACATCATTGCAATAATTTTGAATTTGGGGATTGCATGTGTATATAATTTACATTTTCCACGGTATAGCTTCAAGAAACTTTGACTTTGTCTTATTCAATTACATATAGACACAGCCCCGAACTGTCTAGGGGAGGGACAAGTAGAGAAATTCTCCGAAAAGCAAACAAACTTAGGAGAGAATAAACATGTATAATTAGCACATCGTAACTCTAGTTTTATACCAGATTTGATTTGGATAGGAAAAGGATGCAGGCCCTTGCTTCTGAATCCTTCTAGTTGAACGAGATAGTATTTGAACATAATAAGGGCTAGTAGATGATCACCTTCGTCATTGTTTCATAATAAGAGAGCATAATATTATTGTTAAATGAAACTTGAATTGCTTCCATTAATTTTTGAAGACTACAGTAATTCAACCCAACTTAGTTTTGAAGTGATACCATAGTCTTCAGTTAATCCTTTTATCATGTATGATGACTCATACATTTCCAGCTGGAGAAAAACTTGTTGGTTTGATGATGTTCCGTAGGTAGGGCCTAATATGAAGAAGAAAAAAAACAGACACATTTTTGCATTGTATTTTTTTCTTCAAATCGCGTAGAAGATGAAGTTGATTAACAAAGAATCGTTCAGAGGCACCATGCTTATTAATACTTTATTGATACTAATTTATGTTCATTCTGTAAAAAAGAACAAAAACAAACTTATAAGCATATATTTTATACAGGAGAATTAACTCGGATGGGATGGAAAGCCATGGGGTTATATTTCTTAGGGAGGGTGCACGGGGTGGGGGGGGGGGGGAGGGGTCAGGGTGAACATTTTTATTTTCATCTTCATTCAACGTTATGATTTGTAATATATTTGTTATACAATAGGCTTGCAGATATATTTGTTGTTGTTGCTATTCTAATATATTGTTTGTAAGTGTTATGTTATCAAAATCAATGCTTTTATATGTAACAGAACGTCTTTTTTTCTTCTTTCTCGATTATGTTAATTTGATTGAATGAAAATAACATATTTTCTAAAACAAACAAAAACCATAAAGCATAACAGTTGAAAAATTGTTATCATATAATATAGATGGACCAAGAGAAGAATCCGGGTCCTTTGTGGGGGCGTTCCCTTGTAGGGTATGGCCACGCGGCACTAATGTTACTTTGTAAGGCATTAATCTACATTTGCCACTCCATACCCAGGAGAGAAATGGGGACCTGGTAAAATGACGAAAGCATTTGTGTTAGTAATGACAATATGCAATCGTGGTGACATGGTCGGAATACCCCCTCCCCAAGGGAGTGAAGATGGTGCCAGGGGCGGATCTAGGGGGGGGGGGGGTCTGCGGTTTAAAAAAAAAGGGGGGGGAGAGAAAAAAATAAAACAGTAAAGAGGGAGAGAGAGGGAAACAGTGGGGAGGAACTCGGATAGAGAGAAAGAGAGAGAGAAAGAGAGAGAGAGAGAGAGAGAGAGAGAAAGAGAGAGAGAAAGAGAGAGAGAGAGAGAGAGAGAGAGAGAGAGAGAGAAGGGGTCGGTAGACGGGTGAATAAAGAGTGGGAGCTATTGGGGAGAGGGGAAGGAGGAAGAGGAGAGAGATCGTGAGGAGGGGATGGGCGGACGAATGATTTAAAAGGAGAGAGGGAGAGGAGGAAGAAAATGAAGACAGAGCGGCATATGCGGACACAACACATTAAAGAGAGAAAGTGGGGAGGAAGGGATGGGCGGACGAGGGAATTAAAGAGGGAGAGAGAGAGAGAGAGAGAGAGAGAGAGATAAGGGATGGACAATTTTGAACAATAAGTTGGTTTAGCCATTGACGAGGTAGGCTACTCGTTTAGGCTGGCAACGGTCTTATGATTTGCCATACTCGGTTTATGAAACACAATATGAGTGCAGAGTATCGTATTAAGGTTTGAAATTACTATTATTTACGCCACTATACCACCCCAGCCTTCTCTCCCTCCCCCCCCCTCTCTCTCTCTCTCCCTGTCCCCCTCTCTCTCTCTCTCCCTGTCCCCCTCTCTCCCCTCTATCTCTTACTATCCCTCTCCCCATCTATCTTTCTCTTTCTCTATCCCTCTCTCTCTCTGTCTCTCTCTCCCTCTCTCTCCCTCTTTCTCTCTCTACCCCACCCCTCTATATCTCTATTTTTCATTCTCTCTCCCCATGCCCTACTCTTTTCTCACCCTTTCTCTATCCTACCCATATCTCATTGTCTGATTATAAAAAATCTCCTGTATTATACGATGTATTTGTCATGTTAGATAATGCATTTCATGATTTTGTTTACATGTTCTGTCATCTTGTTTGTAAATCTAACATTCAAAAGCCTTTTCCAAGATCAATGCAAGAATACAATTGCAAGGTCAAATAAAAAAACAGACAATGAATGAATTAAAACTAAACAGATAAATTAATGAATAAATAAACAATAATATCTTTTCATATTATGAAAAGATAACCAAACAATTGTCGCTCAAGGAAATATGAGGATGGTGGTCTTCGTATAGGTGTATGTGTGTATGTGGGGGGGGGGGGGGAGATAGCTCTTGATCAGTGTCCATGGCGGTTTCGCATTGACACTACATTTTGAAAATGCAAAAATAGATAAGCCCAAAACAGGTTCTAGCTCTCCTGTGGTCCGTCAAAGAGGCTCGGGTGTTTCATTCCAAACGGCCCCCTTTTTTAAGAGCCTTTTTTCCAATGGGGGGGGGGGGGGGGCGTCGTGGGAATCGTATGGATCCGCTTATGGCATTGACCTATGAAGATTATTTTTTCCCTTGCGCAATACTATATAGCATCCTCAGCCTGTTCATGATTATCTGATTGCTAATACTATTGGAAAATGAATAACGCATCATGAAATTGAGCACTAAAAAGAGAAAATTATATGAACTAGATCCATGTATTTGAATTTCAGTCCAAACATTGCGATATAAAAAAGGAACTTTCATTATAAGTTCATATTTCCAAAGTTCTCTCTCGTTCATCGATACGAGACCACCAGCTAGTGTTGTTTGTTTGTTGAGTGAGTTTTGGTCATGCGCCCTCAGGCGGTACAAGTCGCGTTTCGGAAACTAAACCAGTAGGAGGGGTTGCTAATCGACGGATGGAATCAAATATCCAAAGGCGGAAAATTCCACAACGAGAGCTAAGCTTTTTGCAATTAAAAGATTTATTATTATTACCACAGTAGTTTTATTGTAAACAAACTTAGTATGAATTTTATTAAAATCATATGGCAATAAATTACTTTTCGTTTCGTTTATTATATTTTAGCACGGTGCTTCAGCCGTCGATTGTTGTATTTTGAACATAATTATGTGAGCCGATCCGTTTGTATACAAAAAAACAATAAAGCAGCAGTTCGTAGTTGTAGTCTAAGCATGAGCAGATATCTGGTCATTGCAGACCAAATTGTGAAATACACGGAGACAAAATCATGGATACGTGCTCATGAAATTAAAGTTATGTAATCATTATTCATTTATACACAGGTTCTTTGAAAAGGGGAAACAAAGGCTATTTATGTAGCACCTCGATCCATCGCTGTAGTAGTGATTATTTCAAAATGTACAACGTGGGACATCTTCATGTTTTGAAGATATGTGGATATTCGGGGTCAATTGGGACATGTGCTAACCTTAAACCGTGAACTGGTCTATTTCATAGGCCTAAAGAGTCCCTGAAAGTCCTTCAGATCAATTTTGAGATTTCATATAAACATTATAAATAAATAATTAAGAGAATTGCTTAGATTGTGATGTTTTTCATAATCACTTGTGTAATCAATAGGATAATTCAATTTTCTCATATAATTATGTAAAATATACGCACTCTATTTTTGGGTCAGTTTAGAAAATTCGGTCAATGACGGCTTGCAAGTACATTCCCGCCACTTTTGCTCGAACATCAACTTCCCAGTTTCTAATATTTTTATATTTTATATTTTTATATATTCTAACAAGCGAAGCGAGCGAGCAAAACTTTTGAAACTTGGATGTTCTACCGGCCATGCTACAAGATGCGTGCGTACCATCCGTGTTAAAGCCCGGCGAGCGCACACTAAACGCTCTGATTACGAACCGCCTTTAGAAGAGTTTGATATGAACAGATGAGCTTTTAAATATGTAATATATTCATTCATAGGCGCCCCCACCTCCTTGAATCCCCGATCCAGTATTTTGTAGACTCCATTGGGAATTTTGATGAACACAAATATTGGAATTTAATACATATGGTTTACAGATTTTCACAATAGTTTTGTTTGTGTAAAGTCGGAAGTGTATGTAAGAGAGCGAGATTTCCACTATTGAATGGTGAAACTTAGAATCTCTAGAGCAAGTATGCTGTTATTGCTGTAGCCTCTAATGTCATATTATTGTCATATTATTATTATTATTATCAATATGCTACGCTTTCAGTAATCGCTTATTATGTTGATATTCATTATGTATATCTTATTCTGAAGTAGTATATGATATTCATTTGTACATTTTTTCAAATATGTAATTCAGAGATTGATTTTCAATAAAATGGCCTGTCGAAGGGTCCATCAAAATTGGAAAATAAAAAATGCTGTAGTCTTTACTCACTCGTTAGCTGCTATAGGCCTTTATTTTTTTTTATTTCCCCCCAAATGTTCTGGGGACATCCCCCTGATATGTTTCGAAGGGAGACATGTCCCCCCCCCCCCCCCGATCGCCCTTCCCTTTCTTGGAGACTCAGAGGGATTGTGTAAGACCACCTGATCTAATTCTCTCCAATTTCTAACTCCTGTAACTTCATCCACAAAACATGTTTATTGTTTTCACATGGGCCCCCCATTACTTTTTATTTTTTTTTTTTTTTTGTAAAATGAATTTATTGATAAATATATGCTGTTGAACAAATCAAACAATCATACACAATCGATTGAAATAACATCGTAGCATCTTAACATAGTTCAAATAAAACATGTATCGTTTTCTTCAATAACAGTGTTTTCAAAAATGCATAGCTTTTTTGTTTTACAGTTCCTTTCGATCTTTAATCGGTTGTGGATTAGTCTTTTGAAAATACAAAGAATAGAGACTTCATGAAACATGAGTTTGCGATTTTCTGCTTGCATAAATGTTAAATAAACTGCGTATTTTGCATATATGATAAGAAAATTTAAACTTTTAAATCTTTTGTTTTTCAAGTTATAGCCTTCAATTAAAACGAACTTATCAAAAGAAAAATTAACATTGTAAAGTTTTCGAATTATGTCTCCAAATTTTAACCAAAACAATCGTGTGTGCTTGCATTTTACAAATAAATGGAGATTGTCGTGTAACTGGTCATCATATAAACATAAGGGATTGTTACACAATTTCCATTTGAATAAATTATACCTATTTGGTAATAAGTTGTGTAATAACTTAAAATTGAATTCTGATATTTTGTTTTCTTTCATAGCTTGTAAATTAAATGACCATATGACTTTCCAGTCGATTTGTTCTGTACTATTTAACATTTCTTCCCATTTCTCTTCGATTGGAGGTCTAACAATTGAATGAATTGACAACATAGAGTAAAAAAACTTCGATTTTCGTTTAGTGTTAACATTCATTAAAACATTTTTCATGACACCTTCATTTTCTTCTCGTGTCTCATCATATACATGTACCTGTCTTAACATATTCTGTTTCCAAACTTTGGGAATTGCATTTACTATGATATAATATTCTTGAAACAAAGAAGCATGTTTTTTCTCAAATCTTTCTTCAATTTCTCTCAATGACATAAATCTAGAGTTTTTTACGACATCATTAATTTTCAAAAGGCCTACATCGAACCATTTTTTAATAAATAGTACATTTTTGTTGTGATCTCTTATATTTGAGTTAAACCATATGTTTTCACTTCTAACATTAGTACATTGTAAATCAATTGGCGTCTTACATTCTACTATCTCTTTAAAGTCGAACCAAGTATATACCATATTCTTGTAATATTGGGGCATTTTTATATTCTTTAAACAAAACTTCATATCATCTTTTGTACATTTACTATTTAACACATATTGTAAATTGCCCACTTTTTTAAAGAAACCATCAATTATCTTTTTCCACTTTGAGTTTTCGTGGGAGAAGTAGTGCAATATCCACTTTAATATAAAACTTTGTAACAGAGCATTCAAATCGACCATTTTTAATCCTCCATACTCATAACTCATACAAACCACTTTTCTTTTTATTTTGTGTTTTTTTCCATTCCACAAAAATGTATACAGTAAAGAATCAATGAGTTTCATTACATTTTCCGGCATGGAAATCATTTGAGCATTGTATATAATTTGAGAAACAAGAAATGATTTGATTATAGTTATTTTACCAGAAAAAGTTAAGCGCCTCGCTTTCCATAGACGTACTATATTTTCAATCTTTGATATTTTGGGTTTCCAATTAAGATTTATTAGGTTTTGTTCATTTTTCCCAAAATGAACCCCTAATATTTTAACATCAGAATAGGTCCATGGAATGCCACAAATGTTTTCACCAATGGTGTCTCCATTTATGTTAACTATGGAACTCTTTGATTTATTCAGCTCTAAACTAGAAAATAAACCAAAATGTTCTATCTGTTTTATAGCTTTCTTTAAAGATTTTGTGTCTTTAACAAAAATTGTTGCGTCATCTGCAAATTGCAGTATCTTTATTTCGACTGAATCAAAAAGGGTGATTCCTGTGATGTCTAGATCGTTTCTTATTTTAATAGCTAGTACCTCGACAGCGAGTATAAAAAGCAGGGCCGAGAGAGGGCACCCTTGGCGTACGCCTCTTGTTATGTTAATTTGCTCTGTTAACCAACCGTTTACATTGACACTGCTTTTAACATTTGTGTACAGAGTATTGACCCATCTGCAAAAATCATTTTTAAATCCAAATTTCCGTAAACATTCAAAGAGAAAATCCCAACTTAGACAATCAAATGCTTTTCTAAAATCTGTTAAAAATGCAAGTCCTTTGTCTGAGTGGTTTTGGACATAATAAAATATATCTTCAATTAATCTGATATTTTCAGCTAAACTTCTACCCTTGATGTACCCTACTTGATCATTGGAAATTAATGTGGGAATTACCTTCTGGAGTCTTTTAGTTAGGACTGATGCCGCAATCTTGTAGTCATAATTAAGAAGTGAGATTGGTCTAAAATTTTCTAAATTAGTTTGATCACCTTTTTTGTGTAATAGCTTAATTATGGCTTGTCTTTGCGTGTTAGAAAGTTCATTATTTTCAAATCCTTCGTTTAGTGAGTTTACAAGCAAACATTTAATTTCAGTCCAAAAAAATTGATAAAACTCAATATTCAGGCCATCACTTCCAGGCGCTTTGTTTTTAGCAAACTCAGAAATAACTTGCTGGCATTCTTTTTCTGTTAATTGGCCTTCGCATAATTCTGCCAATTCATCGGTCAATTCAGGATTGTGTAAATCAAATAAATATCCTTCTAAATCATGTTGTCTTTCTTTTTGACAATATAAGTTTGAATAAAATTGATGAACACATTTTCTTATATTTTGTTGCTCACTAAAAATTTTGCCTTTGTCGTTGCGTAGTTGCAAAATTGTACTTTTATCAAAATTTCTTTTTTCCAATGACATAAAATATTTAGAGTTTTTCTCTCCTTCTTCAAACCATTTGACTCTCGACCTGATTATTGAGCCTTTACATTTCTGTTTGTATATTTGTTCTAGTTCTTCGGAAGTCTTTTCATATTCATTTATCGTTTCCTGCATTTTCTCACCGTTAAGTGTCCACATTTTTTCATTGATCTTTTGTAATTTCTCTTCTAAAAACGTAGAATCGCTTTCTTTTGTTTTCTTACTTTTGGTATATTTGATAGAGTATTCTCTGACTCTAATTTTACATAGTTCCCATGCGTACTGCCAAGACATGCAAGAGTTATTCTTTTCTTGTAATGCCTCCTCTATAATTGTTCTAACTTCTTCACAATAATCACTTTTTGTTAACAAACTAGTATTAAATTTCCAAAATCCGGGTCCATGTTTGGTGTCGTTAAATCTGATTGTTATGGTAACTGCATTATGATCACCATTAACAACTGGCCTAATATCAGTTTTGATAATATAATTTTTCAAAGGTTTACTAATCAAAACAAAATCAATTCTTGATGCAACCTGTAGACCTTTGTTGCGCCATGTATATTGTTTTTTATCAAAATGCACTTTTCTCCAGATATCAATTAACAAAAACCTCTTTAATATTAGTTTTAAAAAACTTGGAGTTTTGTATTTGCTTTTAACGTTAAAGGTATCTATTTTCGGATTCAGCACACAGTTGAAATCTCCGCCTATAATCAAATGTGTTTGTAGGTCTTGTAAATCGAACTTTTTATTCAATTTATTATAAACACTTTTAAAGAAAATCTCTCTTTTCTTATGGACATTAGGAGCATATATATTAACAATTATATGTTTAGTTGAATGTATTAGACATTCTAAGATGAGGAATCTCCCGTTTTGGTCGTTATATTCAGAAAAGTATTTAATTTCACTTTGTCTTTTTATTAAGATTGCTACACCTCGTGCGTTGTTTGTGCCATGATTAAAGATGGCTGTACCTTTCCATTCATTTCGTATTATGTGCTCTATGTCTTTAGACCAATGTGTTTCTTGTATGAGGACAATCTCAGCATTTTGATTTTCAAACCATCTAAAACACATTTGTCTTTTCAGTTTGTTACGTAACCCATTGCAATTTTGGGTAATTACTAATACTGACGACATTTTAAATTTAAGTTTATCTTCTTAATAACACTATACACATTTATCTCGTATTTGTACCATTCATGCACATATATATTTACTATTTTATTAATTTTATTTTCTCCATAACTATCAGCTTTCGGTGAACATAATTCTGATTGTTTTACCAAATCATCATTTGCTCGGGCTTTTCGTGTTTTTCCTTCTCCGTTTCTTACTTGTTTGTTTGTCATGGTTAAATGAGAGTTCCGGGAATTCGGGTGTTGCTTCAAAAAGTTCATCTTCAGCCGGATCTTCAGTTTCATCATCTTCTTTGTTTTCATCGGATTCAGAGGTGGCAGACTTTCTCAGGAAACGTGTGATTCGCGTTTGTGCATCACGAAGGTTTGGTTCGCTGCTACTCCGCGATCGAAACTCAGACAGAATCTGGCTTAGCTCGGTACTTTCTTTTGCTTGCTGTTTGGGACCTCTTGATTTCTTTTCGCGGGTCTCTCCTTTGTTCGCAGTCTTGGATCGGGTCTGTCGGGCAGATGACGTCATGTTACTTGCTCGTTCATTCGTAGTTGGATGTGCTCGGCTTTCATCCGCAGCGTTCGTTGTCTGGGTTACGGCTTTGTCATCGGTTGCATCAGCTGGTTGCATGTTATCATAAGCCGGTGTTTTCGGCTTCGAAGAACGTTGTTGTTTATCGGTGACACTGACAGTAGGGCATACATTCTGCATATGGCCGACATTTTTGCAGAGCCGACATACCATCTCGTTGTTACATTTAGAGCGATGGTGTCCGGCTTGAAGACATTGTGAACATGTTACATTTGCCTCGGTGGTGGGCTGGCCGTGATGGAAAACTCTGGCTCTGAAACTATGGAAACGCATAAATCTCGGGAGGGGTTGGGTAGGTGGGTCTATATACAGTACACGGTCTCCGGTTAGGCATTGGGTTAATTTGCCATCAACGCGTAGTTTAGGGTATATGACATGGCCATTGATTTTGCAATTTTTGGCCTCCAATTCGTCTAAGATGATACTTTCGTGCACTGAAAGGGGAATGTCTTTTATTAAGACACGTAAAGCGTTCTCACTTTCGTGCGGGAGGTAGGGGTTTTTGTCGTACACTCTCACTGTTGTATCTCTTATTTGTATCCCATCTGTGATCAGTTTTATTCTGTTTTGGCGTTCCTCTATGTATAGTCGCCAAAGCCCACCTATTTTCTGTATTCCATGTATGTCTTTAGTATTTACTGACTTGTTCACGGACTTGTACATTTCTTCTAATTCAACTCGGTTGTCGCCGGGAATGTTATTATGCATCACAAAGACTGGCTTACCGTGACCTTGGCCTTGCAGCGCCTCGGGTGGTGCCGACACGGTGGCATAGCTAGATGCGTGCATGGTGTTCAGTTGTAATTGCTGTATGAATCTAAAATGATAGAATCCTCTCTTTGTGCACAAAAATATTAACAAATCTTTGGAACAAGTACAGTCGGGTTTGTGTTGTAAAATCCAGTATAGCTCAAATTCAAATATCAGATCTTTGTAGGGTTGAAAATTTGAAAAGTTAGTCAAAATTTGGGAGCTCGAAAATAGTCGCGTGCAACTGTTCTCGTGCGCCCTCTATCCTCTATCCTATCCATTACTTTTTATTGATAATCAAAATACAGGCGCCGATTCGAAACATGAACATTAGCAATATGTTTGCATTTATCCTCGAATATCAACTTCTCCATAAACCCTTTCTCCTCCAAATTCATCATATTACAAAATTGATGAATAGCTTACCAACAAGTTCGTGACCGCAATTACACAAACAACTGCAGTTCGTGTCCATGGTGCATGCGCACTGGGACACTTTCAACATGGATATATGTAATTCTGGCTGCATTAGACGGCATAGCGGCCGCCTCCCACGTCGACCGGTGAAGTTGCGGGGTACATGTCCGTAGCCAAGGGGTACAGGTGTTCAAGGAGCATCAAAGAAGGCGACAGAGAACCTGTTAGCGAGAGGAAATATTTTGTACGCCACGGTGTAATTCTCGTTTTGAAATGAAACAGTTTTAAAACGGCTCGATTTCTAGAGATTAAACAATAATAAAGAGAATCGGACCATTATAAAATTACTTCACTTCAACGTCTGCGGTGAAAATTATTATTTTCTTTTTTGATTTAATATTCTTGCTTGACGATCGAGCATTATATTAAAATGAATTATCAATTTACAATTACATCTTTATCTTCTTTATGGCCTACCCTTTCAACTCTTCAACACACAATAAAACATGAATTCAAAGTCGATGCTTCTGATTAGGGAGGTTGCAGAAAGGGTCTCGTATACTATTCTCTCTCCCCTCCTCTCTTTCGCCCCCTCTCTCTCTCTTTCCCTCTCCCCTCTCTCTCTCTCTCTCTCACCCTCTCTCTATCTCTCTCTCTCTCTCTCTTACTCTCTCTCTCTCTCTCTCTCTCTCTGTCTCTCATTTATTTTCGCTATTCGATTGGTTGCAATGACCTTCCGTGCCTCCTCCCGATATCACTACGCCTCTGATGTGTCACATGTTATAGGCAACATAGCAAATTTTGACAATTTTGATAATAACTAGAGCTAAATACTTACAATCGGAAGTTTGCATGTAGAGGAGTTAAAGATTACACACAAATATGAAATCTTGAAGTATTAATATAAGGACACTTTTCCTAAATAAATGTTTTGAATAACCTATTGAAAGTTGAACAAGTTTCTTTTGCTTTTTTTATTGTATAGTTTTGTTTTCGACAACATTAGAACTACCGGTACATGATTAATTCTAAGGATGATAACATTTACGTGAACCAGTTTTTAATTCACAGCACGGCAATACCTTACATGCCATGTAACATCCTCATGAATAATTATTCATGACATAGAGTCTCAAAGCCATCGTGGAATAACAGGTGTCATTCATACGGTATCAATAGGGACTTTTAGATTTGCGTGGACTGATAAGTTTGACGTCCATTCAAGGCAGTGCATTAAAAGGACGTCGACCGAAGCAATCCACGTTGTCGTTGTGCAATTCTAAAAGTCCCTATAATGTGGCCTGTATACATCATTTCTACGATCTTGGTCAGGGCATGAAAAAAACCTACACAAAATAAGTTATTTCCGGGAATTGTTAAATAAGTGACCAAACACGATCACAAAAAGTTTGAAAAATCAAACTAAGGCTATTTCAGTAGCCTTATTCATAACTCTTTGAAGTATGTGAACAGTGACGGATTACGTAACCCAAACATGATTTCTATAGGGTATACTATACGGTATTGAAATTACCCATGTAATTGAATTTATTTCTTAAAAATCTTAAAGTTCATACCTTCAATTTTACAATATACGGTTTTATATTTTGTTGGAATTTATGCGTTATCAACGAAAAGTGAGTATGTGAAACCAATTTAAACACCATGTACACCAGCTGCCATACTGTAAGACATGTATGAAGATGTTGCTATGTTGGGCAAATATCAGACGCATAGATCTTTATCATTGGTCTGTTTAAAATCTTTGCAATAGCTGAGAAGATAATTTAAATGAAATACCAATGAAAATGATTTTTGTATCCCTCAACAACAAAAGATAAAAATATCGTAATGTTGCAAAAATCATGAACGGTACATACCGTCTAATTTATATACAAATTCCGACTTCGTTTGTTGCATAAACTGATGAAATTATATACACTTAAAATATTGTATCAAACCATATTATGTTCCTAAAAATGTATGATGAAAAAAAAAGAAAAAAAAAAGGCAGAAACCAATAAATCAAATCAAATCAAATCAAAAATGCACTTTCAAAGAAAAGAAAAAAAGAAAAAGGAAATTTTCCCCCTTTTTAGGAAGGAAAATTGCCAGTCTGTGCACGAATTTGCAAATAGATTTATAGGGAATACTTTCCTTTTCACTTTGAATGTTAAAACATATAACTGAATGAGTGATTTCATTTTTTAACACTGTACTAGTTTTATCAATTTCGTTGGACAAAATCGTTATTAGTTTTCTTGACGAGTTTGTACTCATAGTGAAGAAGAAGTAAAAGAAGAAGAAGAAGACGAAAAAGAAGAAGAAGAAGAAAAAGAAGAAGAAGAAGAAGAAGAAGAAGAGGTAGAAGAACAACAAATTATAGTGCAATACCAATTAAATAGTTCGGAATGTTTAACAAAAACACCTGAAATTATCCTGTCTTTTGTGTTTAATGATTCACTGAACTTTGAAAAAATTAAAAATACTTGGTATAATTATGTGGGTTCAACGCTCATAGAACATGGAAAAAGAAGGTGAAGAAGGAGTTAATTGCAATAGCCTACAGGAAATAGACCAGTGCAGTGTATTTAGATTCGACATTATATATTTTTTTAAAATCAAAATATATCTTTTAATGCATTTCACAAGAAATAGAAAGTAATTTTGAACGTGAAATGAAGCAAATTACAGAATACAATTTAATTTTAAGAATGCTAATTGCTATGCCTACCGTTACTTAAAAAGTGTTAAAAAAAGGATCAGAAAATACAGTTGTCAGTATCCTTAGGTACCAATAAGAAGTTGATGGGCAATCTTGCCTAACATTTCACTGGAGTGGTATTGGCAACGCCCAATTTAATTTGAATATATTAAATTCTTTGGCAAGACTGATGTGTAAGGTCAAAGAGTGTTCGTCGTGTATTCTTCTTCGAGGTTTCAGTTCATGAAGCTTTTTCAAGGCCGTTTGCATTTAGATAATAAAACATTTAAACTAATGCATGGTTGAGAAGGTTTCTATTCTTATTTTGGAATCTGAGGTACGCTGCCTTTTCCGCTCGGTAACATCTTTAAACACTGCATGCTTTTTTTAAGGGAAAAGAAAAAGGGCCTCCACTGCGTCGAGTGTACATTGATATCTAATGACTGTTTTCGCTGTAAAAAAATGGAGCATGGTCTATCAAATAGCTGTGATTCGAATCCTTCAAACGGTTACAGTTATTCTTTATCCTACGTTTACAATATGGATACAGGTTTAGTGGAGGCACATCCGGCAACTAGCACCGAAACCATCGTGCCAGCGGCTGGTAGCTTCAGCAACAGCTCTGCCGCTTCTTCGCGGGAGCAAGCCGGGGGGTTGGTCTTGCCTGCTGGACATGGGTATCATAGCGAAGTGACCACATTGGGCGTTAGAGGAGGTGGGGATGGTGGAAGAAATGGACCTGAGTCGGGTCAGTTTGACAATTCTCAAGAATTCAACCACCAGGGGAGTGCTAATTTGCAGTCTGAAATATCCCAAAATAGAAACTCTTCGTTTACTAGTTCTGCGCAGACGACTCGCCCGATATCGATAGCCGACAACGATAACGAGCTTTATGTTAATGTTGGAGATGAGGGCAGGCATGATTTGAACGGAAACGAATTTTTTGAGAAAGTTGTCGAAACTTCGCTTGGGAAGATATCATATTCTCATTTGCCGAAGCATCAAGCATATCGGGCCGTATCGCTTGAATATGACATGATTGAGGAGGAGAACGGCCCCGTGAATGATTTCCAGTTCTCAAACCAACATTCATATCAGGACATCGTCGCGGCTACCGAGATACTTCGTTACGAAGAGAGAGAACATGAAGCGAATATGATTTCTATTATAGATGCGCACAAAAGCCTTAGCTCAAGTATGGCCCCGGTCCCACAATTTATGAATCGCCCGACGTCGGACGTGCCGCCAACGAATTATGCTTTATCTGCGACGAATCTTGTCGTCGTCGATCTACCCCGGAGAGCGGAACAATGTCCAGAAAATGGAGAAATCATTTATGTACAAGTCGATGATGGATCAGAATGTGTTTCCTCCGCTAAACCAGCTCGAATGCCGATGGCGACTAACGAATCTGATAAAAATGGATCGCTCATCCCTCGTCTATCAGCGAGATCAGATAACGAGACTTTCGTGATAGACGACGGGATAGATTCGGCGGAGTCGAGAGTGACGGACGAGCCCTTCGTTGATTATTCCGCCACGGAAAAGAATGGCATAACTGACGACAATTATGGCGCGAAGATGGACTGTGATATCGTTTCTAAAAAGGGAGAATTTCGGGAACCTCCGCGAATTAGCCGCCAGCTGGGAATGTTTGGAACAGATGAAGATGTTGAAAGTCAACAAAAGGATAATAATGACTCGCCAGCTGACAGCGAGGTTGATTTTCAAAGTGCTGTTACATTTCATTCGTCACCACCAACAACAGCAATGGATGGTTCTCATCGCGGACAAATACCAGCACAACATTGTCAGCTTATTAATTGTGTTTCGACGACGGTGGTGATGTCATCGACGACGACCCTGTCGAGATCATCAGGGGATTATGAGCACGACCACGCGAGCCGTGGTGTGATACCGGCTTGTAGCAGTTTGACGGCCTTCGGCGCCCCGTCTACACAGCCCATCAAACCGGTCGCCCTTAGCGCTTCTCTACCTCTTTCTCATCAGCTGATCGCGTACGGGATGACAGGTGTCTCGTCAGCCGTACCTCCCCCGATTCATCCTCAGCCTATGCTACCCATCCCTCTACCACCACTTGCTGTTTTTGCGCACCCTATCCACCTGTTCCCAGCCCCCCTTCCTTGGCATATCCACAGCCATGTCTCGGCCGGACCAGTGCCTCAACGAACATCCGGACGATATCCGACAAACTGTCCTCATTTTATCCATTCAACAACCACAACGAACACGACCGCTGCTTTGAATTCTACTGCACGACTCGCCGCGAGCTACCCGCTCCTGAAGCGCGGCCGACGGCCTCGGCGCCAACCTCTCATAAACATCGAACCAACTCCGCAAGAAGAAACGAACCCCGACGAGACCGAACTGCCCATTACGAAGCGAACTGAAGCAAATGCGAGGGAAAGAGATCGCGTCACCTATCTCAATGGCGGGTTCGAACAACTTCGAAGAGTTTTACCATGGGCGTATCGCGGTGGTCGTCGAGTGAGTAAAGTCGACACGCTTCGAGCAGCGATCTCCTATATCCAATTCTTACAGGGCATGCTAGTCGGAGCCGAGCTGTCGCCTGCGGAGACGATAAGGCTGAGAAATGGCATCGTTTTGGGTAAGCGATCAAGCTCACTTGTCTTTGAAGTTATGTCAGTATTAATTCTATTTTTCTGGAAAACAAAACAAATCATCGACAACAAAAAACAATGAAACAAACAAACAAAACGAACCCAGCAAACATAAACAAAGCGAATGAAAACAACAACTAAAGCCTTTTTGATATGAAGATGGAGATATTGGCCGCCAATGCAATTATAAAGATGGACGATATTTATATATTGAGAATCACAAAATTAATAGTTTCATGCAACAATTAAACTGAAAAGTTTTACCAGTAGTCACTTTTTACATGCTTAACGTGGAAATTGTTGTTCTTCTTGGAGTATTTATAATTGTGTGGTACTGCTAGTGATGAATATTCCTGTAATAGTATGATAATTAATACGAAGATAATATAATAAAATGAACAAAAATCTTAGTTCATATTATTATAACCAAAAGGAAAGGCGCTTTGTTATATAAATCATCATGAACACTAGCAGAGTTGTGCGCTCTTTGTATAAACGGTTTTTAATAGTAATTCAAAAAAGGTTTAATATTAAAGACAAATGGACTGAAGGCAGTCTTAAATCTTTGGAAAGTTGAATCTTCAGTTAGTTTTGAAATTTGTTTTGTATTTAGAGCCAATCCAAAGAAACTAAAAATGACAATAAAAATTCATTTAAATGAAATGTCAAATAGTCTATAACTCTATATTATAATCCTAATCTTAAAGGTGCAACTAAAGTTACTAAATAAAAGAAGCTATAATAAAATCATGGCTCAGCCAGCTACCGCCAGTCATATCGTTCGCATTAATTCATAAGTGCAATGCATTTATGTTATCAAGTTTTATTATTCGTTCACTGCATATTATCACGTTTGGTCATTGTATGTTTGTTTTTATAGAATGCCAGAAGCTAGGTAGTGCGAGAAACGTGCGGAAACGACCAAATCAACGTTCATTGCGCCTTGCCTTTAGGAAATAACGAGTGTGGATTAATTTGAAGCAAATGTTGGTTTTAAAGGCACACTGTCCTACTTGTAGCTACTTGCTCCCTCTATATAGAAAACTTCCCAAATCGGTGCCTGTTGGTCCCCCATGATCCTCTTTTTCTTATGTTAAATGAGAGCTGAGTTAATGAGATAGCC
The DNA here is from genome assembly GCA_035222895.1 of Strongylocentrotus droebachiensis. NCBI lineage: Eukaryota > Metazoa > Echinodermata > Echinoidea > Camarodonta > Strongylocentrotidae > Strongylocentrotus > Strongylocentrotus droebachiensis. The sequence goes on along the minus strand of JAVYIG010011621.1, from coordinate 2,775 downwards.
ACCTGTCACAGTGACCTCGATGGCTCGCTGTGTGGTCTAATCCCTTCTAGCTGCAGTAGTAACGCCTACCTTTAACAGTGGTTAACGTTAACAACAAGAAGTGTCGAAGGTCAAGCAATTATTTGTTTTGAATGTTTTCATTGCAAAATAACTTTTTTTCAGGCATGACCAGCGAAATTACAGGCATAATAATAAAGCATAGTCAAGGGGTTTGGCATTGCTTTGTGTCTGTATGGTGAGCGGCGAAGTCTAAAGCAAAAACAGATGCGTTTATGATCGTGGGCTAAAAATACTTGTTGCTCAATATGTTTGCATTCGCTACTTATTATGATACACTTTAGCCTTTTGTATATTTTATTTAATTCAATCTCGTAATGGGCCATTTCTAGCCACTGGGAGAGACATGAGATTTTTATTTCAAATGTTCGAGTAGCCATAGATGTAAATTGGGAGGCATCGTTTTCAGTTTAAAAAAAATCAGAACTAAGAACGAATACATGTTCATACACCTGTGAAGTGACTCTATGTTTGTAATCATTCATAGATCAAAAGGCCCGGCAGTTTCTTGGCAAGTGTTGGCCTTTTTGGGGGAGGGGGGGGGGGGGGGGGGGGGGTTGGAGTCGAAGGTCTTCATAAATGTAAATATTTCAGTTTAGAATAAGTAATTACCGCATTAATGTAAAACCTAGGTTTCAGTTGAAGTTTCTGCAAAGTTGTTCGTATTATACGTTCGATTAATGTTTTTTTAAATTCCGAATGAAGGACACACAAATATAAAGAGAGGGACAAAAACCTTTAAACAATTTCTTTCTTTTTTGCATTTATCGGATATTACAACGAATTAAAGGATAATACCAAAAAAAGAGTATTTTTAATATTGAGCTTCAGAAGCTTTTCTATTTAATATAAGTTTGTTAAGAAAAAATATCTGTGTCCTCTTCTTTTCGATTTGATCAAATTTGGTTAAATAATTTACAAAGTCTTGAAAACCTTAAGCGTTATTAAGACAAAATAATATATGTGTCTCGTTCTATGTGATTTGATGCACGAATTTACAGACAAAAGTCTTGAAAACCTCCAAGCATTATCTGAGGTTTATTTGACCTAGCAACATAGTGCATGCACAATGGGATTAACAAACGACAATAATAAAACTGAATAAAATCACCTGTCAACCTGTTCTACTTCTAGGAATGAAAGATTACCATTTTGAATGCTTGAGAAGAATGTGCTACCGCTTTTTCTTTATATAGTAATAATAGACATGTAAACTATTAACGTAGTCAAATTTATGGATGTTTTTTTCTTGGGGACCTTGTGACGAGTTATTCCATTAAACTGTTATGCATGAATGAACTACAGTACGAGGAATCCAGTCTGCATACATTGCATGTTGGTATGTCGGACAAGCCTCGGACAATATTCAGGTTGTTACGAACAACCTTTGTTTATAAAGTATGCATACAATTTGAATATGTTGGTAAACCAGTCTGTTGGCGTACATAACAATCTGGTGGATGTCAACTCTAGGAGATTCTTGTAACATTGGTATTTATGTTCATTGCCAGGAGGTGTAAATTTCCACCATCGAGACTTTCTGAAATGTACTTCAAGTAGGTCACACCGAAACAAAAGGCACAGGTGGTGGTTAAGGTCACAAAGGTCAAATGGGTACCTGCAATGTAAATTACCTGGCAGGTGGATTACTGTTCTAAAAAACAAGGATTGAACTTCGTGTTGAACGTTGATACATTTCCATGGATGGTCCATCTTGTCAAATTGTAATCAGTAAATGGAAGACTAACAAAAAAAGGAATTTTAAATTGTTTAAAAGAAAAAGATGTTTTAAAGGATTAAGAAAGACCAAATTGTCGACAGAGACGGTAAAAAGAAGTATAGACTGGCCACTGGTAATCGTTTACATTACAGTATTAAAGGTACTATGTCCCATTTGCAGGCCAAAAAAAAGAAAAGTTAAATTTCAACTGCATTTGAAAGATAATACTTATTTAGAACTTCCCTAAAAATGGTGGGGCTTGAAAATGTCTTCAAGTGGGAAAATAATGACTATTAGTTGTCAAATCGACTTTAGGGCTATAGAGCCCAAAAGTAATAGTCTTGATTTTCAGACAATTGTACCGAATGGTCATACGTTTTATGCTGCGCAAAGATTCAATCAGTTTAATCTTGGCCATCACAAGAAGTGGGTAATTGATGTAGACAAATACTCATGTACCCTATACAACTCTTTTCATGTATGTTAGTACCAAAGAAGAAAAAAAGCCAGTCAGTCACTCAATAGTGTCTGACAGTTTAAGTCTAGCAAGTAAACGGGTTCCTTGCATAATTTGAATATGGGGACACTGCTAACGTTTAAATTTCACAGATAGGACATACAGTACATGACATATTCATAATTCCTGCAAAGTTCTACAGAATTTGAGGTTGGCTGCAAAAGGGACATAGTACCTTTAAAGAAGAAGAAGAAAAAGAATGAATAACCGTATGATTTACGTGACAAAAGCAGTTATCTTTTATTTTATACTTTCACATAAATAAAAGACAATTTTGTGGCAAACATAAACAACTTTGACTACTTTGCCAAATAAAACCAAACGATGAAGAAGAAGAACGTTACAACTACCTCCGATACACTTTAGATTCCTGAATGGACTGGATAGGCGGAATTGATGGATTTGTAATGTCACTTTGGCTGATTTAAATTTAAAGACAGAACGAAGATCTCCTTTGTTTCTGGGCATGCTCAGAAGCAAC